>CM055650.1:23209704-23307757 GCA_029378325.1 Elaeagnus macrophylla | reverse complement strand
GCCAAGCCGTCATCATGGAATTTTGAGCATCCCATGTTGAATATTGTGGATCTTTGGTTGCTGGTTTTACCAACGAATCATCTATATATCCCAAACGTCCGCACCCCTTGATTACCATCCTCACAGAACGGAACCATTGCAAGAAATTGTTGCTGTTTAATTTAGTGGTTGTGATTTGAACAGAACCATTTTCAAAAGAAGAAGTTGTGGCCAAAGTAGGAACTATAGCGAGTGAACTTGTAGGAACAGATTGAGAAGTTTATGTAGAAACCTCAGAACCATCATTGCGCTCACCTATTAAAGCTATTTTTTTTTTTTTACATTTTTTCATCCTAACTGATTTAAAAACTCTGATACTATGAAACCAATTGGCAAAAAATTATAAACCAAAAACTGCAGAAAAAGAAAGAAAGGAAGAGACAACTTATTATTTTTCCTTAATCTAAAAAATTACAATCTGACATTTTTTATAGACAGAACACTATTCTTAGACATTTATTCGATGAGCTAAATACAAGAAAAATATTTATTGTTTATAGTTGGTCCATACAGCTGGACAATTTATGAAAATAAAATAATAAATCTTTATATTTAAAACAGCCAGCTAATGCCACCTAATCAGGTATCCTAATATTTAATATTCGATATCTTCTACATGATTGAATATTTATAGAGAATTTTTCAAGCTTCGATACCCTCGTTGGCCCCTTGTCGATTAACCTTGGTGAGCCACCAGTAAGGACCTCAATAAGGTTCAATGGGTAAAAAATGAACAAACATCCTCACTAATTCCTCACCAACCCCTTGACGAGCCACCTACGATAGCCTCTAAGAGGATCTCTACAATTTTAGAAAAATAAGTTTTTTCAAGTAAAAACTTAGCAAATAAAATTTTCACAAATATTCAAAATTAATAAAAATTAAATGTAGGTAAAAACATACTAAATCATACAAATATATGCTCCTATCTCGTGGTATAACATACAAACAATCAAAATATTCAGTTCTATGTGAGTGTGTGCAATATTGATTGTTAGTAAAGTATATTACAAAGGTAGACAAAAATATTGAAAATAAAAAGACTCAAAATACCAAATAAAATAACATATATTCCGTATTTTGCATATATGAATGCCAATAAAGACACAAAATATTTACATGACTTACAATATATATGACACACAAAATTGATTAGATAAAAATAAATATTATTCGAACATAAATGAATTAACCATACCAAAGAATCACTAAATGGGTAAGCATGAATCACATAAGGTGGAACGCTTAAAGTGATTGAAATAATTATCTAATAACAGTAATGTAAAGTTAATACAAAATAAAATTACTAAAAAAGTTATTCATAACAAATATATTTATTATAAGAGCAGTGATCTTTATTGGTATAAAATAATTACTCGAGTAATAATGTAATTTTAATACACAATAAAAATACCAAAATAAATATTTATAATAAATATATTTATTATAGATTCATTTTGATATTTATAATGTTTTAAAAAATAATAAAAATTACAAAAAAGAAAGTAGAGAAAATTACAAAAAAGAAATTAGAGAATCACAAAATGAACTCTCGCTTTCTATACACATCAAAACCCACAAAATAACTTTTTGGAGTTGGCAATTTTTAACACAAATTGCTAACTCGATACGACCCACACATGAAGTAGTCAAGTATGAATTGGGGTTATACAGGTTAGGTCGTAAACAGATCTATTTGTTTAACTCATTTAAAAAATTAGATCATAATAGGTTAATTTAGGTAACCCATGAACCGTATAAATAATCCGAGTAGATAACTAAAATCATTAGAATACGTAGATAATTATTTATAATATAATTATTTTGTAGGTTTGAACTTTGAACTATTATTATAATAATGTTCAAATTTAGTTCATCTTTTTATTTTTGTGTATTATTTATCAATTTATAGTAATATTTTGTTTAGTTTAATTTTACGTTTTTTAGTTATTATTTATTTTAGACTTAAACAAGTTTTTATAAAGAACTTCTAATATTTATATATATTTTTGTAAGACTTTTTTATTAATGTTTGAGACTTTAGCACCTTAACTTTGATGTATGAAAATACTTATGGTTATTGGTATTGTTTTTATTTCATATTAACTAATTTTTAACATTTTTTTGTTAAAATAGTATTTAAATTAATTTAGTTTTGTGAAATATAATTAAAACTTATTATATTTACAGGTTACATAAATATGTATTTATATTTGATACAATATTTTAAATTTTTTTTATATTATAAAGTATAATATATGTTGCTTGATATATTTGAATATGTAAATTATGTTAAATTAATCAACTTATTTATTAAAGGAGTTAGGTATGGATCAAGTTTATATAAGTTAGGTTAAAAATAGGTCGACTTGAATCAGGAGCGGAGTTAGAATTTTTTTTTAGGGAAGTTAAAATTTAATTTTTTTTATACAAAGTATGAAATTTAATTTTTTTTATAGTGACAGTTACAGTAGACTATATTCAATTCAACACTAAATTTTTCATATTATGTTATAATAGAGACATACAATTAACACTCAAAAAATATAGAATTAACACATTATAATTACCTTATAACAAAAATTAAATGAAAATATAACAAGTTAATAAGTATTATTATCATTTATAAATAAATTAAATTTATTAACTAAAAAATCTAAGCAAATAAAAAGCTTAATCAAACACATCAAATGAACATTTTTAAAAACTAATCAACTCTTTTCCCGTACATAACAGAGGACAGACATTTATTAGGGCTCAAAAACAAAAAAACCCAATCACGAACTGCCTTAAACCCCTTCGTCCCAAGAGCCGCAACTAACCTGTTTGGCAGTTGCTGCTTTCCATTGCCCACGTACCCTTATCCCATTGAATCCAGTAGTCGAAGAAACAGATACTTCAATTTTTCATGCACCAATTTCGATCACTAAAAATGAAAATGAAGACACAAATTTTTCCTCAGGCATTACTCCTACCCTTAATCAACAGCTCCCTAGTACTGAAGGTCACTCATTTGAGGTATGTACATCTATTGATATAGTATTGAGTCTAGTGTTGGACAGTATATGTTACCAAATAGATCTACTCGGAGTCAACCAGTCAAAAGGTATGAACCAAATATTCATGCAAAATCAAAATATCGAGTAGCCAACTACATGTCCACTAAAAGATTGTCTAAGTCATATAAATTATTTATAAATCAAATTTCTCCTGTATCAGTACCTAACAAAGTACAAGATGTGTTGGAAGATCCAAAGTAGAGGAAGGCAATAGATGAAGAGATGGAGGCGTTACAGAAGAACAATACTTGATAACTTGTGCCTCCACCACAAGGCAAGAAGGCAGTTGTTTGTCGTTGGGTATTTACTGTGAAATATAATGTTGATAGATCTGTGAATCGATATAAAATCCGCCTTATAGCAAAAGAGTTCACTCAAACGTATGGTGTAGATTACGATGAGACTTTTGCTCTTGTTGCCAAAATGAATACTATTTAGGTTTTGCTTTCGCTTGTTGCTAGTTTAAACTGGCTACTTCTACAGCTTGATGTCAAGAATACGTTTATTCACGGAGAGTTAGTCGAAGAGGTGTACATGAGTCTTCTACTTGAGTATATAGTTGCTTCTCCTAGTAATTTTGTATGCAAATTAAAAAAATCTTTGTATGGTTTCATCAACATTAATTTAATAATAAATTGGGATTATTAGTATGTATGGTTGATTGTCTAAATTATTAGTAGCAAGTTGTAATTTTTAATTGCAATTAAACTCAAACACCTAAGTAAAAAATTATAAGCATACCTGAATTTTGCCTAATTTAGCTGTAACACCACATTTTTTGCATGAATTAATAAATTAATTTCTTTAATTTGTATGAAATTATCAAAATATCTCTAATTCTTAAAATTTTTAAGTTATAGAACAAGGATATTTTTGTCCTTTCCTACAAATTGTGAGTAGCCTGTCTTTTCCCTTTTAATAGACATATATGTCACCAGATATATATTAAAAATAAAAATAAAGAGAGAGCTAAGCATGAGTTATGAGGACACTTGTCCTCATGTGACCATATGCTTAAAACATCACTAACGTGAGGAACATCCAAACACAAGATAAGGACCGCCTTGTACCCTCTTCTCTTAAACCCAATTCCGATTTCCTCAACACTAGATTTTACAAGAAAACATGGTAAGTTTTCAAACTATGTATTTTCTTATTTATTCTAACAAAAATTAACACTTGTATTATTATCAATTTTGTATGAATGTCACTAAGTTCAAAACTATTTCATTATAAATATAAATTTGAGATTGTTGCTTTAAATGATACGGGGTTTTTAAATTGTTCTTAAAAGCATGAACTAAATATAAATAAAACTAGAGTTTCAAGTATTTAAAAATAGTTTTCAAAAAATTCTGTTGAAAACTGAAAAATATTTGTGATGACATAGAGTTTGAATATTTCCTTTCTGAAAATCTATGGATGTCAAATTTATTATAATTTTTACGATTTTTAATTTTGAATTTTCTATACATAATTATCATATTTTTAGATTGTTCAATGATTAAGACTAAAAGCAACCGTGTTGTTATATGGTTAATTTGGAAGAAAGTAGAAGTAATCTCGTTCTTCATTTTGATTCTTTTAAATGACATAATTTATAACAACTCATAAAACTACAATTAGTATGCATCAGTGCAAAATGCATTTGATATTTTTCAAATCTCGTTCATTTAATATGCTTGCCAATTTATTTAGTACACTATCAAAAAGGTAAAAAAAAAAAAAAAAAAAAAAAAAAAACACAGAAAGTTTTCTTATCAAATTACAAGGAATGTTTAACTAGCTAGAAACTACCAAGTGCTGAAACGACAACATTGTCCTTAGTCTTTTGCACAAGGCACAAAGCTTATTTCAATTTCTAATAGTAAATGAGGGGAATGGGCAAGGAGGAATAGGGACAGGAACAACACCTTCAAGCATTTGTGTAGCTTTCTTCATGGTAGGTCTAACTGATGGATCTTCTTGAATACACCAAATAGCAACCATCACAAGCCTCTCCAACATTGTTATATCTTCCAACACATCCCTTTCATAATCCACCAAAGCATCTAATTCTTTCTCCATATAGCAATCATAAGCCCAATCAACTAAAATTGTATTCTCTTTCAAACTAATATCCATATTTATTATACTTTTCCTGCAACATATAATCTCTAGCAACATAACACCAAAGCTATAAACATCTACTTTGGGAGTTATGGGTATGTTTCTAAACCATTCAGGTGCAACATATCCTTTTGTACCTCTAATATTAGTATGAGTATAGCTTTGATCCATCATCAAAAGCTTTGCTAACCCAAAATCTGAAATTCGAGCATTGTAATACTCATCAAGAAGAATGTTTTGAGGCTTTATGTCACAATGTATGATCTGACTACTACACTCCTCATGTAAATATAAAAGCCCTCTAGCAATCCCAAAAGCTATTTGAGTTCTTTGGTTTCAACTAGGCTTCAAATCACCAAAAAGAAAACTTGCTAAACTTCCATTGTTTAAGAATTCATATACCAGTAACCGATTTGTCCCTTCAATACAAAATCCAAGCAATCGAACCAAATTCTTATGATGTGTTTGGCCTATAGCATTCACTTCTGTTTTAAACTCCTTATCGCCATCCATCTCTTGAACAACACTATTTAGCTTCTTAACAGCCACATACATTATACTTGAACTTGCTTTTAGTAGTATCTTCCCTTTATAAACAATCCCAAAAGCTCCTCTTCCTAATTCTTCATTGAATTCACTTGTAGCTTCAACAAGCTCTTTGTAAGTAAAACAACGCAAACTTGTTTCAAACACACTGCTATTTCCATCATCATGAGTAGTAGTACTCTTTAACTTCCTTTGATAAATGAAGAAGAACCCAAGACAAAGAGCACCAATCAGAATAAAGTTGACAAAAACAGAAGTGCCCAAAAGAACAGAAACTAAAAGATTCAAAGAATGATCCTTTTGATTATTGAAACCCTTTTTAATAAAA
Source organism: Elaeagnus macrophylla (assembly GCA_029378325.1). Classification (NCBI taxonomy): domain Eukaryota; kingdom Viridiplantae; phylum Streptophyta; class Magnoliopsida; order Rosales; family Elaeagnaceae; genus Elaeagnus; species Elaeagnus macrophylla. The sequence goes on along the minus strand of CM055650.1, from coordinate 23,301,676 downwards.
TTATCGTTCCTTACTTTAACAAAAGTTTTTGCATTTTCTACTCTCCCATTTGAAAGTGGTAGCTTCTTTTTAAAACACTTATTCTCGAAGTTGAAAACAGCCACATAACACATACAATCTTCTAAACATGAAGCTTTACAACGATCTTCAGTATAACCATCCAATGCTACATAATCAGAACCGGGCCAATTTATATCATTTAAAACTTCAAAAGTATACAAGTTCGGATTTAACTCATCTTCTTCACAATTTGCTTGAAAATCTGGTTTGCAATTTCCAAAAGGCTGGTCAGATGAACTAATCATAGAAAACCCTTTTGGGCATTTACAATTAGGTCTTCTTTCATCATTAAGACTGCATATACTATTGTAACCACAAACTCCACTGCTCTTATCAACAGTATTAGCCAAACAAATATTATCTGGTTTTGACCACGCACGAGTCCAACTTTGATTCCCAGTAGAATTTTTAGGATGCTTATACAAAATGAAAACACCATCAAAATTAAGAATTGCTCTGAAGTAATAGTTTTCAGATGATTCCAATGCTAGATCCTTTGTAAGTTCAACTTTATCTCCATTTTCTCTCAAAACATAAAAGTGCCCAGATTGATCAAACACGAATTGACGACCAATGTTTGAATCACAACAAGTGTCACTTCTATAATATGCTTCATTAGCATAAGTTGTGGGCAAGTTCATACTATTAAGAACAAGGTTACCATCTTCTAACAAACGAAGTTGAAACCTTCCTTTAGAAAAATTGGTTTCTGAAAATCTTGAAGAAACAATTCCTCCTCTTTCCATTATTTGAGTAGGTAAGAGGGTATCCTTAGGATCTTTGAAACTTTCCCATAAATTGTTTGAGTTACTATCTTGAAGAACAAAGTTACCTGTATTGTTCAACAAACCATGAGAAACAACTCCAGTTATGGAATCAGATTTCCATAGCTCTGTTCCTTTGGGATCATTGAGGACTAGGCCTTGTTTTGAAGTGAGGAGTAATTTTGATCCTTTTGGTGCAGGTTTGTCTCCATTTGCATACCAAATGATGGTTTTGTCTGGGATTTTGTTAGACCATATAGAGAGCAAGAAAAGGTCATTGCTTTGATTGAGTTGGCGAAATCCAAAAGCAAATTCTTCAGATGGAGAAAGCCATGGAGAGGGTTGAATTTTATTAGTTGCTGTAAGTTGAGAACTGTTAGCAGGAATGGTATTAGAAGTGGTAGTGTTGTTTTGGGAGATAACAAGAGAGATTTGTAGAAGAAGAAGAAGCTTATAGAAGTGAATAGAAATTTTGAAATCCATTGCAAAAGGAAAACAATTGTCTGGATTCTGTGTAATTGTTTTTGAGAAAATTTTTAGTTCCTAATAACGTTTATAATAAGACCAACCAGAAGCCAAGTGGTTAAAGAGAAAAATCTCCAAATCCATTATTGACTTTTATTAAAGAGATTTTGGTAAATAGAAAATTGCATTAATTCAAATGGTTAAAGAATAAAAAATTGATAAATACATTCGGATGGGACGGTGGGTGATGTTACAGGTTACGTTAAAAATAACAATTTAATTATTTTGTTATTTTTATAAAAATTTAATTTTTTTTTATTTTTAATAAGTGAAAATACAATAACAAATAAATAATTTTTTATTTTATTTTTATTTTTTCTCGTATTTTTTCAACATTGAATTATAAATTTCATAAATTATTTTTAAAATTAAACAATAATAATTATAAAATTAATAAAAGAAAAATAAATTTGATTTAAATTTTTTTCATTTGTTCTTTCTTTTTCATCATAAAAAATTAAATTATTACAAAAAAAAAATAATTTGTTCTAATTAACTAACTAAAAAACATTGAGCGTGTTCAGGTTGAGTTGAGAACAGGTTGACTCAAACACGACTCTAACAACACGAACTGCTACGATTGACTCTCTTCAATCTAATACTAAATTTTTACGTCATATTATAATAGAGAATAAAGTTAGCACTAAAAATTTAGAGCTAACATATTATAATAAACTTATAACGAAAATTAAATAAAAATATTATAAGTTAATTAGTATTAATCATACATGTATAAATCTAAGAAAATAAAAAGCTCAATCAAGTATATCAAAATTATATAAATGTTAAAATTAAAACTAAAAGAAAAAAAAATGAAAATGTACAAAATAAAATATGATTTGAAATTTTAATTTGGAGATTATATTTAAAAATATATGTTCATAAATAATATAAGACTAAAACTAAAATGAATGAAAAACTAAGGAAAAAAATTATTACAATTTTTATATAAATAAAGTTTTAAATAAATTTAAAAATTATTAATATAAAATGTCAAAAAGTATAATAATAGATAAAGTTAAAATTTAGATTGAAATAAAATATGAAAAACTTTAAAAATATGAATTATATAAACTTAAAAAGGTTTAATCCGGAGCTTGTTATATGCTCTTTCTTTAATTTTTAATTTTTATAATGTTAAGTCTAAAATTAAATAATAATTTTTTTAAAAATATGACATTTTAAAAAAAAAATTATATAATATAACAATATAATTTTATTTGTCATTAATAATTATTAAATATAAAAAATATATATATATTTAATTAATTTATCAATAATTTATGTTATTTTTATTCGCTTATTAAGCGATGCATGCCTTAGACTCTTGCCTTGCATGCCTTAAAAAAATAGACAAGAATTAGGGGGTTCATCTATTTAAGGTGATTTAATTCTTGAATATTTCATATTAGTTAGCAAATATAGAAACGATTAGATTTTCAAAGGAGATTTGTTGACTAGCTCATTTAAGAGTAGTTTTAGATAAGTATGCTCCCAAAGATAAGTATGCGCACCACTGATTTGATGTGTCTTTCAAATAACTTTTTAACACGTGTCAAAAATTTTGCAAAGATAAGTATGCGCACCACTGATTTGATGTGTCTTTCTAATAACTTTTTACACGTGTCAAAAATTTTGCAAACTCTTCCGGTTCCTAGCTTTATTTCAAATATAGTAGCTTCTTTCTTCATCCTTCCTCGTTTTTTATTTTTTTATTTTCCCAAGAACTAAACAATTAATTTGTTTCCTTCATTCCAAAAAAAAATCTAGCTCTAATTTTTTTTTTACACATGATATACTTTCCCCTTAGGTCCCGTGCGGACTTACGAAGGGATTGAGAGGGGACTTAAATCTCGACCAGCTTTTTTGTTTTGTTTTTATTTTTTATTTTTTTTATATAATGTAAAATTATCATTTTACTTCTACTAACCTAATATTATAACCTGGCCCTTTGTGTTTCCAGCTCGCGTCTTCCAAGTTCCATCACATTCTCACCAATTATCGTTGCGTTTCTCGTTTTGCACAACCGCCAGCAGCTTTTCGGTGCCCAGCACGCCAGGCCCACAGCCCACAGGCTATAGCTCCAAGCAGTGCGTGCTCCAAAGCACGGAAGCAACAAGCTCTTCTAGCCTTCAACGTCTCCAGTGTCCGTTCAATGCCTCCACTGCTCCAACCGTCAAACACCACCGTCCACTAGCAACACTGCAACAGCCACTCAACCAGTCAGGCGTCACTCGTCAGGTCAACCCCCCTAAATATTATTTCTTACCTTTGCCCCTAAACTGGGGTAAAGGGCGTCATGCAAATTTAAAATGGTGGTAAAATCTATTATGCTGCAAATTAGAGCTCTCTATTCATCCTCTAAAGAATTCCAAATTTCTGTGGTTCATAGCTTAATAGCTAAGAATGGTATTGCTTTACCTTTTAGGTCTAAACAGAGTGTTGAAAAATCCATGGAAGTTCTCTCATTCTTGTAGATATGCTTGAAAGTATATATGATCAATGTACAAGTGATAAGTAATTTAAGAATAAAAATTATCATATCCACGAAGATTGTTAACAATTTATATTTATAATTACTAATTTTTTAGCAATATAATTAAAAATAGTAAATGATGTTTTGATTGATTTTATTGAAAATAACATAAAGTAAATAACTATAAATCAAATATGAATGTAAGAAATATGTGGTCATGAAACTCTTCTTATCATTAGCCTAAAATTTAATCAAATATGTCAAGAATCAATATTTAGTTTATTAATATTAAATTAGTATAATAATTTAAAATTATTCTTGAATTCTCAACTTTAACTTTAGAAATTTAGGTCCGCTTAAGACTTCTTAACTTTTCTTACTTTGTAATTAATTAAAGGTTCATTTATTAATCAATCATAAATTCTAAACGATAGAGATATATGCTCACTAAATTTAACTTATTATTTGCATTAAGATATAAAAAAAATTATAATTAAACTATGCAAGATTGGAACAATTGTTTAACATTTATCAAATTTATTCAATCTTACTTGTGAAAAAAGTCACAATGCACTACTTAAATAAAAATATTAGCAATTATGTATTAACACCTTAGACCAGATATAAATATATTTATGAAATAAACTAATTAATCATTCTAATTCATACATTTATAGTCATGACATTTAAATATAGAATTTGACACATCAAGAATTAAAACTAAAAATTCATCATGATATTAATTGACTTAAACCAAAGTCTAAGGCTTGAAATGTTCCACAATCACATAATTATAATTTAGCTACACATAGGAAACATTAAAACTAGAACAAAATTCATGGAAACAATAAAGGGGGAAGAAATCTTAGAACTATTGTCTTGAAATCTTACTATCCTCTAATTGCCTCCACCCAAAAACTTCTTGGTATTAACCCTAATTACATTTATATAGTGCTAGGGTTAAATGAAATAAGATTAGGAACAAAATTTTGGAATTCTGTGCGTTATTGTGCAATTTTGGATAGACGTGTTGCAGCATATAAAAACTCATGCCACGGTGCACATTTGTATTTGTGCCTTGCAATTCCATCTGAGAGATATATGTCACGACAGGCATAAAATCATGCCAAGGAGTGCATTGTTCTTCCAAAATTTCCTAAGGTATTCGAGAGGAGTGTGTTGTGGTGTACAAAAACTCATGCCTAAGCGTGCCCATAATTCATCTATTTTTGTGCTTTGATAATTTTTCTCTAATTACACAATTTTTTTTTGTTTATTTTATTCTCGAATATTTGTATAATACAAAGAAAACACAAACTGCATAGAGAACAACAAATCAATGTAAATATGTGTGAATTAATACATAATTACATATGTGGGAATTGTTCATTCTATTCTTTTTCTTGTAATTTTCAACTATTATTGAGTTATCAATTTCATAAATTATATTTAGAATTAAATAATAATAATTATAAAATTGATATAAGAATAAAAATAAAAATAAATTTGTTTTAAAATTTGGTCATCTATTTTTGTACTCTCACTTTTTCATAGCAAATGTCCTAAATTGCTATAAAAAATTAATAAATAAATTAAACTTAGCTAACAAAAAAATATTGGGTGTATTTGTCTTTATATATTAACACGTGATAAATTTTTTCGTTGTTTTGAATTCTATTAAAGAGATATAGAGACCACACGCGGTCGTAAAGAGTTATGTACTTAATGGTTGGTGAACATATTCCATGATTTTTCACTTTTTTTCTTTTACAATGTATGTAATTTTTGACACGATTTATAAATTTGACATGACTCACATATGAATTAGTCAAGTTCGAGTTGAGTTTATACAGATTGGTCAAAAACAGGTCGATCCGTTTAATCAATTTAAAAAATTAAGTTATAATGAATCAACCTAGATAACTCATAACTCGTATAAGTAACATGAGTAAATAACTAAAATTATTAGAGTATGTAAGTAATTATTTTTTATCTAATTATTTTATAGGTTTGAACTTGGAACTATTATTAAGATAATATTCAAATTTATTTCATCTTTTATTTTTGTGTGTTATTTATCAATTTATAATAATATATTATTTAGTTTAATTTTATGTGTTTCGATTATTAATTATTTATTTTAGACTTAAATAAATTTTTTACTTATTATAAAACTTATGATCTTTATATATTTTACAATTTTTTGTTGGAATATAAAATTTTTACACTATAGCTTTAAAGTATCACAATATTTATGACTATTGTTATTATTTTTATTTCATATTAGCTGATCTTTTAATAATTTTATTGAAATAACGTTTAAGTTAATTTAGTTTTATTGAGTCTAAATATAATTTATTTATTAATAGTTATATAAATACATATTAATACTTGATATAATATCTCAAATTTTTCTTACATTATAAAATATAGTATATGTTGATAAGGATACTTAAAGACTAGTCCCTCTCTTACAAGCAGCAGAAAGCAAATAACAATTAAAAAGTAATTTGTAGAATAAACAAATAAGACAAATGACAGACAATAAGGTAAATACTATATATGTTGTCACATATACCGTGTATACTTAAGATTATACTAATTCATGCAACAGATCAAGCAAACACAACAATATAATGTAGTAAATCTACTTAGGCTTTGATCCTAAGTGCTAACCTCCCTGAGTTGCTTAAGGCAATCATTTAGCAGCTAAATTTACTAAAAGTAATAAACATTAATATAGACTCGATAAGGTAAGACTTCGAATGCCTTAATCAGTTAAGGATCACCTGTTCTAACTATCTAGGCTGTTATCATCAATTAACTCTATAGCTACTTTGATCTTAACTGAATCTGGCTCAACTCTAAAGCCACACCATTACGCAGTGTGATGCAAATACCTACAATTAGTATATGTGTACAATAATATATATAATTTATCTAAAATATAATTTTAGGATAAAATCTTGTATCAACAATACAAAAACATACTCGATATATGTTAATACCAAAATTTTATCTCGTAATAATAATACAGAAGTACACTCGATATATTGTTATTATCAAAACTCTATTTATAAATAAATTTAATAAATTCTACTACTACTACGGAATTTAACATAGAAAAATGATAAATTAAAATTGAGGAATCACTTTTTAAAAATATATAAATTTTAAGCGAATAAATTACCTCAAAATTACTAAAAACAAGTTTGCCTCCACGATAGTAAACATAGAAGCGTGTCTTGACTCTTTTGTCCTGACTTTGTCTTAAAAAATGGACCATGAATTATTCGTTGGGTACATGTTTTTAAAGTGATTTAATTATTGAGTATTTCATATTAGTTGGCAAATATACAGCTGATTAGAATATTTCATACCTAAGCTTTTTAAATAAATTCAATCATTTTTATTTCAGCTGAGCTACATTGCTCATTTAAATTTATATATCAAACTGATTTAAATTAACACTTTTTTTTTTTTTAAAGAACGTTTTAACAATTTTTGTGAGAAATGCTTTTAAAGTCTAAATAAGTATTATTTATATTTTTAAAAAAGTAAATAAACTTTATTTAAAAAAAAAATAATTTAGAATGTATGCTCTTATATACCTAAAGTAATTATTAAAATGTCTCTTTAAATAACTTCTAGTAATTTTATGTCAAATATTATAATACTTATATTTAAATCATTTTTAAATATACCATTTTAATTCAAGCCATTTAAAAAAAAAAAAAAAACACATCTAAACGAACTATTACTCTCACTAACCACGCCCTGAGTTTTCACACTTTGATTAATTTATTTACAATTATAACTTGTTGAATATGGTTAATTAAATGGGTTAATTACTGTATTGTATTGATCCTTAACTTTTTTTTCATACAAAATAATTCCTAATTTTTTTTTTAAATTTTATACTTTTGGTACAATTTGTATAAAATTGAACTAAAATTGTGAAATTCTAAAATATTAGAAACTATTTTGTATGAAATTCTAAAAGATTAGAGACAATTTTATATGTAAAAAAAAGTTAAAAATCAAATTCTATTATTGAATAAAGATTATGTACCAATAAAATAATTAACCCTAATTAAATTTATCCCACGAACAAAACTGAAATGCGTGGGCTTCATTCTTGTAAACGAGAGGCGATCGATGACTTTATTTAAGTTTAATCGATCCATGCCAAAAAGTTAAAATTAATAATGGCAAGCATATTAATTTCTCTATGCAAAAGAGATTAAAAATAGAAGTAATTGACAATATCGTTGTTTTATTGTAAAGTGTATTTTCCTATTTTTCTTCCTATGTTTGGCCCCAAAATATATGTTTAGCAAAAAAAAAGTTTTTTTTCCTCTCTCAATGAAACAGGCAGTTGAGACTACCTTTTAAGAATGAGAGAAAGCATTTACAAAGGCTCCGATGTCTGATGGTAATATAGATGGAAATAACATCGTCAAAATGATTTCGCAACGCCCAATTGACTGCAGTGAGCGCCAAACTATTATTTTCCCTAGGGATCGACCTAATAGAAATCATAGAGAAAATTGAAATTTTTTGATCTAAAGATTGAAGTGACTCCGCAGAAGATGGATGAAGTTGAGTGCTATTATCTGGCTCTAAGAATTCATCAATAATTGCTTTAGCATCACCCTCCAAATAAATAGGCTTATGATTCCATTTAACAGCTTCATGAAAGGCATAATAAAAAGCAAAAAGCTTCAGCGATTTCTAGGGAAAGAGTGTTCAAAACTTTAGACCAGCCATGGCAAAAGGTTCCATTATGGTCAGTCACAATAAACCCTACTGCAGCTGAACCATTAGACCAAGCAGCATCAAATTTTAACTTAAAGGCCCCAACAGGAGGTGGTTGCCAACAGGAAGGTACGTAAATTTGTCCCTCAATTGAGTCTTCATAAGTTGAAGAAGTAGATTCAAGCAGTAGATGTTGAAATTCTTTAATTCTAGCCGAAAAGCTAAGTAAAATTCTATTTGGTATTAAAGCCTCATTGTCAAAGACCACTCTATTTCTCAGCCACCAAACAGATTCTAAAATACAACTGCTGTGAGAGTAAATTCAACTGTTGAAATATCAGTTGGCATCAAAGTACGAGGAGGAGAGAAAATGAAGTGAATATAAGCTTTGATATCCCATTTTCTGAGAAAATGCCAAAACAAATTCCATTTCCCTTGGAACCAAATGGATTGTAAGATTTCACACCGTATGAAGAAATGTTCCACATCTCCAACCTCCTTGATGACATAAGGGACAACTATAATCATTAAGAGTTGTGAATTTACCAATAGACGCTTTGACAGTTAGCACTCCATTTAAGACCTTCCATAAAAGAATCTTATGTCTCTCATGTAATTTTGATTTCCAAATCTTATTCCATAAGGTAGAAAAGTGTGAGAGATTTCTTTCTTTGGTAAGTGCACAATAAGCTTATTTCACTGAAAAAAGTACCCTTGCCAAATCCCAACCAAACCACCGAGTCTCTTAAATGAAGTTTGAGTGGCTTCAAAGAAGTGATGTAGATATTATCTTTTGGGTGTCCCACTTCCGGCCATTATCCCAGAAGCATAAGTCTGTAACTTTCATCACTTGAGAGATATAAGGTTGGAAAGGTAAAGGTAAAAGCTGTTTCTAAGACTAGGAATCCATGGGTCAATCCAAATATTAATTGAACCTCCATCTCCAATTTTATATTAAAGCCCTTTTAAAAAGGTTTCCCTAGCCCCAAGAAGCCCTTTCCAGACAAAAGAATCATAATTTTTTGGTTCAATTTTCAGAAAAGAGGAATTGGTGAGGTATTTGCTTGAAAATAAGTTCACCCAAACTTTGTTATTGTGATCCCATGCAGCTTTGGCTAACAAGGCTTTTTTAAAATCCGTAAGCTTTTTAAAAGCTAAACCTCCAAACTGTTTGGGTGCACAAATTCTATCCCAGCAGATAGGAGAAAAGAAATTGTTGTGCCCGATAATAATATGGGAGCGATAAAACAATAATAACGAATACACACAAAAATATAAGAAAAATAATCAACAAAAAGAACATAAAAATTTAACTAATTTAGTAGTCAATGTGATTATTTAATTCACTGTTGAAGTTAGTACCGAAAAAATTCTATTATATTTATAAAAAAAAATACAATAAAATTTACTAACAGTTAATTAATCAAATTAATTAAATATTTAAATATTCAATTACATATAAATTAATCTCTTTCATAAAAATAATAAATAAATTTATTTTATTAATTTAACAATAAATAAATTAAAAATAATAATAACTATAAATTTATTATAATAAGAAATAATACTCTTAACTAAATTTATCAATCGATCGAGAAAATAGCAAATTGTCGCTGATCTCTTCTTGCCGCCTCTGTACTGCCTTTTTAATAAAGCTGACATTGCCGCAGGAGTTGTCTGGTACATTCCATCTAATTAAAATATAGGCATGTATACATACATACATACATACATACATACATATATATATATATATATATATATATCTCACGATGGGTAGGTTTTTTTTAATCAATTATAGGCACACTAGTAAACTTAATATGAAAAGGATTTTGGAACATTAGGGCATTACGCAATAATCTTCATCTTGAATCAAAATACGTGCCAATGTCTTCAAATGTTGAGTTTCTAATATCATCACCTCAAGTACCTTTCAATAAGCACCAAAAGAGTATTTTATTTATGAATAAAAATGCTCTATCATTTTCAAGGTTATTAACAAGAACTAATATAGATCAAGTTCAAGCAATACTCAAACTTATCCCTTAGTACTGATTTTGTCAACATATCAGCTACATTCTATTTTGTATGAACCTTTGACAACTTAATCAACTCTTGATTCATCCATTATCTAATCTTGTGATACCTTACACTAATGTGTTTAGTTCTCGCATGAAAAACTTGATTTTTGGCTAAATGAATAGCACTCTAACTGTCACATAGAATAGGTACACTCTCTTGTTTAAAACCAAGTTATTCTAACAAACCCATAAGTCATGCCTTCTATTGTTGTCTCAGTCATAGCCATATATTCAGCCTCTGTCGTAGACAATGCAACTATATCTTACAAATTTAATTTCCAATTAATAAAGCCACTCTCAAAAGTAAAGACATAATTTATCATTGGTCTTTTGGTATCAATATCACTGGCATAGTCAGAATTCAAATAACCCATAATAATATTAGACGCACCATTTTTATCAAACATGATGCCACAATCACGTGTGCCTGTCAAATATCTAAAAATTCATTTAACACAATTACAAGATTTAATTCCTATAAATAAATAAAAAGAACAAAGTTTAAAAATACATAGAAGGAAATTTCTATAGTAACACTCCAAGGAAATTTCTATCTCATGCATAATTAGTTCGCTAAAGCTAAAGTTTTCAATATAGTGTGGTTTGTAGATTACGTAATAAATTTAAATTTTGGGAAATTATTAATTCATAGCATGGAGATGTAGTTCATAGTATAGTGAATAATGTTCCTTAATCACATGTTTATAATCTCTTTTCATCTCCAAACTTGTTTTTACTTGCTTGTTTTAGTTAATTCATTTATTTTTGCGCAAAATCAAAAATCTTTTTAGCTTTTCTTTTTTACTAGTAAATTGATACGAAAATTTTACTAATCTTAAGGTAATCAAGCACAAGAAAAAATACTGTTTTTTAATTTTTTTCTTCTATTTTTTCAATTATGATTTATTCAAATTAAAACGGTTTTTATTTAATGCAGTTGAAATAATTAAAAAAAAAATTATGTTTCTGTGCAATAACTTTTTATAAAAATAGAACTAAACTGCAACAAAAAATAAGTACATAATCTAAATGACATTTTACGATAAGTAAAGAACTCTAATACTATTTTTCTTTAAAAAGGATACTTTAGTCAAACTTATGTGACTCAACGATACTTTTTTAAAAGATGTTCGAAAGAAATGCACGCAAAGTATCTAGAATTGGTCATCCTAGCTTTAATAGGAGGCATAAAATAGAAACATTATCCCACAGGTCCAATTTTGATTCTTTTGAATGACATAATTTATAATAACTCAGTAAACTATAATTACTATGTATAAGTGTAAAATGCACTTGTTATTTTTCAAATCTCGTTCATTTAGCACTTGAACTATTTAATATGCTTGCCAATTTATTTAGTGCACCATCAAAAAGGTAAAAAAAAAAAAGACACGGAAAGTTTTCTTATCAAATTACAAGGAATGTTTAACTAGCTAGAAACTACCAAGTGCTGAAACAACAACACTGTCCTTAGTCTTTTGCACAAGGCACAAAGCTTATTTCAATTTCTAATAGTAAATGAGGGGAATGGGCAATGAGGAATAGGGACATGAACAACACCTTCAAGCATTTGTGTAACTTTCTTCATGGTAGGTCTAACTGATGGATCTTCTTGAATACACCAAATAACAACCATCACAAGCCCTCTCCAACATTGTTATAGCTTCCAACACATCCCTTTCATAATCCACCAAAGCATCTAATTCTTTCTTCATATAGCAATCATAAGCCTAATCAACTAAAATTGTATTCTCTTTCAAACTAATATCCATATTTATTATACTTTTCCTGCAACATATAATCTCTAGCAACATAACACCAAAGCTATAAACATCTACTTTGGGAGTTATGGGTATGTTTCTAAACCATTCAGGTGCAACATATCCTTTTGTACCTCTAATATTAGTACGAGTATAGCTTTGATCCATCATCAAAAGCTTTGCAAACCCAAAATTTGAAATTCGAGCATTGTAGTACTCATCAAAAAGAATGTTTTGAGGCTTTATGTCACAATGTATGATCTGACTACTACACTCCTCATGTAAATACAAAAGCCCTCTAGCAATCCCAAAAGCTATTTGAGTTCTTTGGTTCCAACTAGGCTTCAAATCACCAAAAAAAAAACTTGCTAAACTTCCATTGCTTAAGAATTCATATACCAGTAACCGATTTGTCCCTTCAATACAAAATCCAAGCAATCGAACCAAATTCTTATGATGTGTTTGGCCTATAACATTCACTTCTGTTTCAAACTCCTTATCACCATCCATCTCTTGAACAACACTATTTAGCTTCTTAACAGCCACATACATTATACTTGAACTTGCTTTTAGTAGTATCTTCCCTTTATAAACAATCCCAAAAGCTCCTCTTCCTAATTCTTCATCAAATTCACTTGTAGCTTCTGTAAAAGCCCATGGGCCTAACTCTACCCTAAAAGAGCTCTCATAGAGAGAGGGTTGTCCATGCCTTATATTTTGCACATTCTAGGATCTCTTAGACGATATGAGACTACTTCAATACCCCCTCCACGTCAGGGGCTGGACCTACTCGGCAGTCCTTCCTCCACGCAGGACTCGGGCTCCCCACATCTCTAGTTAAACCTGCTCTGATACCATGTAAAAGCCTATGGGCCTAATTCTACCCCAAAAGAGCTCTCATAGGGAGAGGATTGCCCATGCCTTATATTTTGCACATTCTAGGATCTCCTAGACGATGTGGGACTATTTCAATAGCTTCAACAAGCTCTTTGTAAGTAAAACAATGCAAACTTGTTTCAAACGCACTGCTATTTCCATCATCATGAGTAGTAGTGCTCTTTAACTTCCATTGATAAATGAAAAAGAACCCAAGACAAAGAGCACCAATCACAATAAAGTTAACAAAAACAGAAGTGCCCAAAACAACAGAAACTAAAAGAATCAAAGAATGATCTTCCTTTTTTATGATCCGATCAGTTTGATTATTGAAACCCTCTTTAGTAAAATTATGTTTCCTTAATTTAACAAAAGTTCTTGCATTTTCTACCCTCCCATTTGAAAGTGGTAGCTTCTTTTTAAAACACTTATTTGCTAAGTTGAAAACAGCCACAGAACACATACAATCTTTTAAACATGAAGCTTTACAAAGATTTTCAGTATAACCATCCAATGCTACATAATCAGAAAAAGGCCAATTTCTATTAATTAAAACTTCAAAAGTATACAAGTTCGGATCTAACTCATCTTGTTCACAATTTGGTTGAAAATCTGGTTTGTAATTTCCAAAAGGCTGGTCAGATGAACTAATCATAGAAAACCCTTTTGGGCATTCACATTTGGGTCTGCTGCTTTCTTCATTAATACTGCATATACTATTGTAAGTTTGTAACCACAAACTCCACTGCTTTTATCAACAGTATTAGCCAAACAAATATTATCTGGTTTTAACCACGCTCTAGTCCAACTTTGATTCCCAGTAGAATTTTTAGGATGCTTATACAAAATGAAAACACCGTCAAAATTAAGAGTTGCTCTGAAGTAAGAGTTTTAAGATGATTCCAATGCTATATCCTTTGTAAGTTCAACTTTATCTCAATTTTCTCTCAAAATATAAAAGTGCCCAGAATGATCAAACACGAATTGACATCCCCATGAATATCGGTGACCTTATCTATCATGTGATTAGCAACAATGTTCATTCCTGGAAGTTTGGGTAAAGGAACCAGATCCAAAGTATGCAATGGAGGACGTATATAGACAATCTCAAAAGGAGATTTTCCGTTGGACCGATTTGGTACATTGTTGTAAGCAAACTCTGCTTGAGGTAAGACATTCTTCCATTGTCTTGGATTTTCTTGAACTAAACACCGAAGGATGTTACCCAAAGATCGATTCGTGACCTCTGTTTGACCATCTGTTTGTGGATGACATGTGCTACTATAATGCAACGATGTATTAAGTCTCTTCCATAAAGTTCGCCAAAAGTGACTAAGAAATTTGCTGTCACGATCAGAGACAATTGTCTTGGGCAAACCATGTAAGCGAACAACTTCTCGAAAGAACAACTGAGCAATATGCGTAGCATCAGATGTCTTCTTGCAAGGAATAAAATGAGCCATTTTGGAAAAATGATCAACCACAACAAAAATAGAATCTGAACCTCTTTGTGTTCTTGGTAGTCCCAAGACAAAATCCATGGATAAATCTTTCCAAGGAGCATCAGGAATTGGTAGAGGTGTGTAGAGGCCTGTATTCTGTACTTGTCCCTTTGCAGTTTGGCAAGTATAACAGCTTTTTACAAACTTCTCCACGTCCCGTCTGAGATGTGGCCAAAAATATCGAGTCTCTACCAAGGAGATGGTTTTATCTCGACCCATATGTCCTCCTAATCCTCCATCATGTAACTCTCTAATGATGTGTTCCCTAAGTGAACCTCGAGGAATACACAAACGACTCTCATAGAATAGAAAACCATCATGAATTTGATGTTTGCTTGTAACTCCATTGCTACAGTTGTGCCATTCTTCTTTGAAATCTTCATCATCTACATATAACTCTTTCAAGTAATCAAAACCAATTATTTCACTCCTAACAGAAGTTAGTATCATAACTCGACGACTCAAAGCATCAGCAACTTTGTTCAATTGGCCTGACTTGTGTTTAAGTGAAAAGGTAAACTTTTGAATATAGGCAATCCATCGAGCATGCATACGATTCAATTTTGAGGAGTTGTTGAGGTACTTGAGAGCTTGATGATCTGTATTAAGGATGAACTCCTTTTGTACTAAGTATGGCTCCCATTGTTGTAATGTTCGAACAACTGCATACAACTCTTGCTCATAGGTTGACCATCTTTGTCTTGGTTCACTGAGTTTTTCACTAAAGAAAGCTATTGGTTTTATTTCTTGAGACAAAACAGCTCCAACTCCTACCCCAGAGGCATCACAATTAATTTCAAAGATCTTGTCAAAATTTGGAAGTGCCAAAACTGGTGCATTTGTCAATTTCTCTTTTAAGGTTGTGAAACTTTTCTCAGCTTGATCTGTCCAAACAAGTTGTTTTTGCTTCAAACAGTCAGTAAGAGGTGCAGCAATAGTACTAAAGTTCTTCACAAATCGTCTGTAAAATGTTGCTAGGCCATGAAAACTTCGCACTTCTGTAATTGACTTTGGTGTAGGCCAATCTTTAATGGCTTTCACTTTTTCCTGATCGACTTTTATTCCATCGGAGCTTATGACAAAGCCCAAGAAAATGAGAGAGTCGGCCATAAAGCTGCATTTCTTTAGATTTGCATACAAGTTGTTCACCCTTAATGCATTGAAAACTTTATGAATATGTTGCAAGTGTTCTTCCTCACTTCGACTATAAATTAAAATGTCATCAAAATAAACAACAACAAACTTTCCAATGAATGGTTGGAATACCTGGTTCATCAGTCTCATGAAAGTACTTGGTGCATTCGATAGTCCAAAAGGCATGACTAACCATTCATATAGCCCTTCATGAGTCTTGAAAGCTGTCTTCCATTCATCACCAGGTCGGATATGAATTTGATGGTATCCACTTCGAAGATCAATCTTGGAGAACACCTTTGATCCTGCCAACCTATCAAGCATATCGTCTAACCGAGGAATCGAAAAATGATAGCGTACTGTAATTTTGTTGATGGCTCGACTATCCACACACATTCTCCAACTTCCATCTTTCTTCGATGTCAAAAGAGCCGGTACAGCACAAGGACTCATGCTTTCTCGAAGCATTCCTTTCTGAAGAAGTTCTTCAACTTGAGATTGCAAAATCTCATATTCTTTAGGGCTCATGCGATAATGAGACAAATTTGGCAGACTAGCACCTGGAACAAGATCAATATGATGTTGAATGTCTCAAAGGGGAGGTAAACCTGTAGGTAACTCCTCTGGGACAACATCTCTAAATTCTGATAAGAGGTGTTGAACTTGATCCGGCAGTTGTTGCGGTACAACTCTTTCTTTTGGAATCAAAAGGAGAGTTTTTGTCTCCAAGCTTGTTGGGTGGTGTTGTTGTTTCATTGGTGCCAAGGTGAATTTCACTTCATCTTTATAAAAGGTGTAATAGTTCTTCCTACCATCATGCATTGTTCTTCGATCAAACTGCCATGGTCTTCCGAGTAGCATGTGACAGGCATCCATGTTAACAACATCACACAGAACCTCATCCTTATATTTGCCAATTGAAAAAGAAATAAGGCATTGTTCTGTTACCCTTGTTTCACCAACATCTTTAATCCATCCAATAAGGTATAGAGATGGATGTTTGTGTGTCTTCAATTGTAGCTTGTCAACCATGGTTTTGGAAACAATGTTCTCACTGCTGCCGCTATCAATGATGAGATTACACACTCGTTGATTAACTGTACACCTTGTTTTAAAGATGTTGTGTCGTTGTGGATCTTCTTCCTTCTTTGGAGTATACATCAACCTTCTTATTACTAAAGATACTCCTTCATCCTCATGAATAATGTCTTCTGGATCTTCTTCTTCTTGTTTTGCAAAGTCTTCTTCTTCATGGTAATCTTCATCTCCTTCAAAGTCATCATCATGAATGGCTAAGTTGACGGGCCTATTTTGGCGACATTGGTGAGAGTTGTGCCCTTTTTGTCCACATCGGTAACACTTATTTCCCCTAGGTACCACATAAGGGTTGCTAGAAGAAGCTTGGTTAGCGGTTGATTCTCGTTGCGGACGTGTAACTAGTTGACCAGTGGGTGGTTTCGGCCTTGGCGCATCATCACGTGCTCCTTCTACTGTTTTTCCCTTGTTTGGTAAGGATTTTGGTACAAATGCTAAAGACGGTGTAGATATAGAACCACGTGCTACTCTTCTATTAAGTTGTGTCTCTATCTTCAAGGCAAGTTGAATAGCACTAGCAAGTGTATTATGAGATTGCTTGTAGACCTCATCTTGTATGTTGGCACGCAAACCATCGATGAATCTTGAAATTCTTTGATTTTCAGATTCACGGATATCAACTCGAGCTGCAAGCTTGTGAAATTCAGTAACATAATCTTGCACTGTGCGGAATCCTTGTTGACAGTGTTGATAACGACTGAAAAGTGTTTGCTCATAATCTGGAGGTAGAAAATGTTCAATCATAAACTTTTTCATTCGTCGCCAACTTCGAACTTTGCCTTTGTTTTGCCGAATGCGTGTCGTTTGCAATTTGTCCCACCAAGCTAATGTACCTCCTTTGAGTCGGTAGGCCACCAATTTGACCTTCATGTGTTCTTCAGTTCCCCAGTAGTCAAAGAATTTTTCCACTTCAGCTAACCAATCAAGAAATTCTTCGATTACAAACAAACCATCGAACTGCGGTATCTCTATCTTCATGCGATAATCATTTTGTCGAGGTCCATGGTTATCATCTAGTGGAACTGTCAACTCATCATCTTCATTGGAGTCCTCATCTTGAACAATGTTATTTATGAGGTTTCTATAATTACCTCGAAAATTATCATGTCTCTGTGGATTGACTTCAGCTGGTCTACGAACGGGGAGTTCATTATTGATGTTTGGCCCACCAAGACGTTGAGTTAAAATTGCTTCCAAAGCTTGAAAACGTCTTTCAAATGATGCTTCTAAATTTTGTATTTGTCTAGCAAGAGCATCTACTGACTCTTTTACTGTATATTTCTCTATTGTTGAAGCTTGATGTGTATACTCACTATCAGACATTTTTTTTTTAACAATGATAAGAAAAAAAAAATATTAACTTTTTTTTTAACTTTTTTTTTTTTTTAACTTTTCTCTCCTCTTTTTTTTTTCTTTCCTTTTCTCTTGCTGAAAATTCTTGCTTTTTTTTTTTTTTTTACTTTTCTTCCTTTTCTCTTTTTCCTTTTTGCCCTTTTTCTTCTCTTTCTTTCTTCTTCTCTTCCCACGCTTCACTTCTATCCTTCACTTATCTTCTTCACTTAACTTCTTCTCTCTTCTTCTTCTTCTGTTTTTTTTTCTTCACTTCTTCTCTTCTTAACTTCTTCACTTCTTCTCTTCTCTGCTCTATTCTGCTTTCTTTCTTTCTTTTTTTTTTTTTTAAAGAAGATAGGATATAAAAACACTGAAATATTTGTGATGAAAATTTTTTTTTTGGTGATGGCAGCAACCTCTTCAATATGATGGAGCAATTTCGGTAAGATTTTTTTTTTTTTTTTTATAAAAGGTATTAAATAAAATAGAATGGAGGGAATGGGTTGGTATTTAGCAGTAGGAAATTTTGGATTTGATATAGTGGTTGGTGGGTTTCTGAATTTTTTTTTTTTTGAATAAGTGGGATGAACGAAGATGGAGGTAGGGTTCAGATGATATAGGGATGGTGTTGAAGGATGATAGTAACCAGGAAAGCTCCGCCTGATACAGAGGAAGGCTCTGATACTACTTAACGCAGCGGGTTGCTAGATTCGTTCTAGCTTACGTCTCAAAATAGAGAAATAGGTAGAATTCTCAGAGAGAACTTCTAAGGTAATATTGAAATTGATTTGTAATTGGGTGGATGTTGAGAACTTCAACTTACACCTTATTTATAATGAAAATTATGTAAGAACAAAACAAATTAGAAAACATAAAATCTTCAGCAAATCTCCCAAAGTCATTGGATAGGTTTGTCGGTGAAGACTTTGTGCCTGAATTTATTAGTTGCAGCAATTACAGGCACTAATTGTGGCACTGATTGCTGCATCAGTAAGTTGACAACTGTCAGCAGGAATGATATTAGAAGTGTGATGAACACTATTTTGATCTACTATTTGTTATGTTTTTAAGTGTTTATTTTGCGTTTAATCTCGATATAATCTTGTTTTGGAGGGTATTCTATTGTTTTGCAGGTCAAAGTAGGTTTGGAAAGAAATGTGGAAAAAGAGAGCAAAAATGGAGTGAAAATGTCTAAATATGTAAGCCTTACATTAGGTGTCATCTATTGTGTAAGCCTTACATCGATAATCAGCAGAGCATGTACATACGCGTACATACCATGTACATTGTTACATGCAAGGCGAGCCGCGGCGAAGGAATTGTGTGCCGCGGCGAGAGGCTCCCGGGTTGCAATTTGGAAATCATGAAAACATCGCGCGCCGCGGCATGAAAAATGTGCGCCGCGGCGAGGAAGTTTCTGTTTTGGCTCATAAATTGTAAAAATATTGTGCGCCGCGGCATGGAAAATGTGAGCCGCGGCGTGCGCGCGCGAACTGGACTCCTCCTGGGCCATGACACTTACAGAATATATGGAAACCCTTACAAGAAAGAAAAACCTAATTTTGGACACAATATATATTCAGCCTCCAAGAAGATTATAGAGATCTCGGATATAATTTGCAGCCTCCATCAGAGAAATCACACACACTTTTCAGCCTCCATCAGATTTTAATCATCTCCAGCCTCCACATTCTTTAGGGAGAAAATTACTCCATTAATGTTCCTCCATTGAAGCTCCATCAACAATCTTGAAGAAGGTGATCATCCAACATCAAGATCTTGTTTCAAGAGTGGAAGGGGGTAATTTATTGTTTGTAATCTCTTTTCTCTTTAAGAATTCATAGAATGTTATTTGTAATGAAAAATATTGATTTGGATTTCATTATGAGTAGCTAAACTCTTTATGTGTGGGATTTTGGTGATGTAACTATAATTGGATGATTGATTATGTGGATATTTTTATGATTAAGTAATTTAATTCATGTCATTGTTCTTAATACGTATGTTTATCAATTATTCTGGCCAATTTGATTTGTGAATGTATGAAACATTTTAGGGTTGAGTTTTAGAAACGCCATCTGAATTCAATTGAGCGCTCTTGAGCATGAGCCTAATTTAAGTGCATTGATTTGTCTTGAATTAGGTGATTAAACTATTTTCTTAGGTTTAAGGCTGATTAACTAATTAACGGTCCGGCTCAAAGAAGTTAATTAGTTAATTAAGGGAAAATCACCATTGATTTGGGATTTTCTAGGGTTAGAGAAAATAATCATTAAATTCTACTTTTTCGTGCTTAATTGTCAAAACCAAATAAATCAACTCATCCATGATTAGTCTACAAACCAATTTCCCACACTCATTCATCTCATCGTTTCAACAAAACTTTCACGCATTAACTTTTATTGTTTTAGTATTTTTATTATTTTAGAGACCATTTTTGGAACCAACCTTTGATAGAGTGTTTATGATTTATTTTATTGTCACGTTTTAGATTGCAATTAACTCTTTCGAAAACCACCGCAATTCCTTTGAGAGACGATCTTGGGAGTATACTTGTCGCTTACTACAAGTGACTCGTGCACTTGCGAGCTTTTATAAATTACAAAATTTGGTTATCAAGTTTTTGTGCATCAAGTTTTTGGCGCCGTTGCCGGGGAATTGGCATTTTTGAAATTGTTATTTGTTTTCTTTTTATTTTACTTAATTTTTAGTCTTTGTTGTTTTATTTATTTGTTTTTCTTGTTTTTGTGTTTTATGTTACTTGTTAGAGTCAAATAGTTTCTGGTGCTCTGATTTGTTGTTGTTTTTGATTGTGCATGCACGGTAGGAGATCTCTTGGAAATCCACTCGTGCCGTTCATAGATAACGTCAACAGGAAACGAGCACATTTGAGACCATCCGGAGCTGACATTTTGGAGGACGAGCAACCACCAACAATGGGAGAACATCTACCTCCACACAGAGAGATGACGATGAAGGAGTATGCAAGGCCAATCATTGGCACTGCCACTTCTTGCATCCAACTAGGGGAAGCAGCTAGAAACTATGAAATTAAGAATATACATTTTAATATGTTACCGTCTTTTTATGGGATTCCTAACGAAGATCCTCTAACGTTTATTCGTGATTTCTATGCCACTGTGCAGACTTTTCCGCTACAGGGGTTAAATGAGGATCAGCTGAGGATGAGATGCTTCCCATACACGCTTAAAGACAAAGCTAAGTCATGGCTTATGACTCTTCCACCTGGATCTCTTTCAACTTGGGACGCAATTTTCAACAAATTCATGGGAAAATTCTATTCCCACCAAAAGACTGCGGACCTAAGAACCAAAATTGCAACGTTCTCCCAAATGGACGGAGAACCATTTCATGAGGCCTGGGATCGCTTCAAATTGCTTCTGATTCAGTGCCCACACCATCACTTTCCGTTGCAACTCCAGAATCAATTCTTCTATGACGGGTTGACACAACAGTGTCAATTTACTGTGGATAATGCCGCGGGAGGAGCAATGGGAGAGAAGACCGCTGATGAGACATATGATCTATACGAGATGTTGGGTGCTAATTCCCAACAAAAGAGCTCTAGAGGGCGGCGAATGGGAGTTAACGAGGTAGCTCCGGGAAATGATATGGCAATGCAAATTGCGGAGCTTACAAAACAAATCGCACTCCTCACCTCAAAGAACACACCAACTCAAGAGGTATGCGGTATTTGTAGTACGTATGGACATGGTGCTAACATTTGTCCTTTTGTTTGTGATCAAAATGCAGGTACAAGTTATGAGCAAGCGAATGCTATGGAGGGATACCAACCGAGGCCAAGGAATGATCCTTACTCGAACACGTATAATCCTGGTTGGAGAAATCATCCCAACTTCTCATGGAAAGGAAATAATAATCAAGGCTATGCTCAGAATAACTTACCAGATCATCCAAACAACAACAATTCACAGCCTACTCTACCAAACAAGCCAAGTTTAGAGGACAATTTGAACTCCTTCATTCAAGTGAGTCAAGAAATTAATCAGAAGAATGATCAAAGGATAGGTTCTTTAGAGGCTTCCATGAAAAGGATAGAGACTCAGGTGGGACAATTGACTGAATACGTACACAAGCAAGATAAAGGGAAGTTGCCTGAACAATTGAATGCTATCACAGTCATTGAGAATGGTGAGGTCCTAAACTATAATTTTACTGAACATTCTAATGATTTGTTTATAGATGCAGGAGATACAGGAAGGAAACATGCAATTCCCAAGGAAAGTCAAGCTGAGGACATTGAAGTCGTAAGGCCTTCTATAAATTGTACGGAGAGCCTTAAAGAGTTAACCGAACGTCCATCCCTTCACAAGTCACCTAATCCATACAGACCTCCGATTCCACTCCCACATCCCGTAAAGGCGACTGATCAGGATAAGCTATTTCATGAAACTTTTACTTCACTTTCTAAAGTTAATATTAACTTACCTTTGTTGAATATCATTAGGGACATTCCATCTTATCCAAAATTTCTCAAAACCCTACTCTCCAACAAGAGGAAGTATAAGAATGAGGAGAAAGTAATAGTTTCAGAATTGGCTAGTGTTGTGTTACAAAAGAAATTACCTCCCAAACTAAAGGATCCAGGTAGTTTTAATATCAAAATCACTTTGGGAGATAAGATGGTGTCGAATGCTATGTTAGACTTAGGGGCAAGTATTAATGTCATGCCATATTCTGTGTACTTGCAACTAGGTTTGAGGGATCTTAAGCCCACAAATATGTCACTTCACCTTGCTGATAGATCCATTAGATATCCCAAGGGCATAGTTGATGGTTTGTTGGTACAAGTGAAGAGCATAATTGTACCGGTCGACTTCGTAGTTATGGAAATGGAAGCCACTATACCTAAGGACAATGAGCACACTATTATTCTTGGTAGGCCATTCATGGCTACTACCAATACAATCATTGATGTCCAAAGAGGAAAATTGACAATGAGAGTCTTAGGAGAGACTATAAACTTCAAAGTGTTTAACCCTTTACTTACTGCTCTTATTTCTTCTGCTAATAATTGTGTTGTTTTAGATTCTAATGATTTACCTATTTTTGACAATCATTTGCAGAAGGATACATGCCATAAAAATATTGTTTCATCTACAGATAGGAGGGTGAAGGAAACACTTGCAAACTCAATTCAGGACAATGCCTACAAAGACCATGTCAAGTGGTCCCACATTAAAAACCTGGATTGTGAGTTTTTCTATCCTGGAAAAGATTGTTATGCATGTAATACTCGTTTTAAGTCTTTTTCAGGTGACATGAAGCCTTGTTTTGAAAGAAGCAAAGGGAGAGGAGGAAGCAAGCACTTCAAGGATGCATTGAGGCCTCCATGATAAGAATGAGCATCGTCTTGCTAAGACGTTAAACTAGGCGCTTGGTGGGAGGCAACCCACCGTTTTAGGTATTCTCTATTGTTTCTTTTAATTTACTTAAGTTTAGTTTAGTTTTTTGTTTGCCCTCTCTAAATTCTTTTCTGAACATGTGTGTAGTTGAAAACCTTGAGGACAATGTTTAGTTTAGGTTTGGGGGTGCATTTTGCATTTTTGATTGGTAACAACACTTTCATGCTTTGGTCAATTTTTGATGAATAACTAGTCTTTGTGCATTGTTTATCTGATTTTTAAAATGTTTAAGGTTTGTTGTAAGGATCGGTTTTAATTTGCAATCTGTTTTTCATGCTTTTGATGTTGAAACTGAGATGAACCCAAATCTTGTGTTTAGGAATTGAATAGTGGAGACTACCTTGTGAGAATATTGTTGAGCCCTTAACGTTTATTCGGAGAGATAAATATTCTTCTACTCTTTTAAACACATTTCATATCATTTCAAATTGTTAGATGATCTCTATAGGTTTTTGCATTGGATGTTAGGATTTTAAACATGTAATGAGGGATCATATGCTTAATTGAATTGCTTAGATTAAATGACTTAAGTAAAGTTTGAAGTATTTGCCTATTTCATTCGTGTTTGACTTTAAAAAAAAAAAAACAAATAAAAGGGAACTCCTATATCAAACACAAAAAGAGCTAAGAAGTAACCACTCACAAATTACATATGTATATGGGTCTAAAAAAAAAAGAGAAGAAGAGATAATAAGTTTATTATGACCCTAAGTTCTTCAAGTATGAATGGTTAAAAAAAAAAAAGAGAAATAGGAAATAAGTTCCCTTAAAGTCAAAGCATTTTCATTCTATGGCACATTTGAAGGCTTTGCTTGAAGAATTTAATTGATGCATGAGATTAGTAATGTGATTCCTTCATAAATCCTATCATTTGATTCCTTTCATGAGATCAATGTTATGCACTTTTGAGCCTTTCTTGTTTAATCATATGCGAACCTATTAGCTCGTTTCTTTACATAACTTCTATTCGCATATACATTGTTGAGTGCTTGAACCCATAGGATCGGTGTGATTTAGAGAGTAATTATTGTGAGGATTAGAGTTGAAACGAATTCATATTCTTAACACTAGGTTTGGGGGAGTCAATGTTGATACGCTTTTAGTATTGGGATTTAGATTCGTGAAGCGAAATTGATCTAAATGGTGAACCTTGATGAGTTAGATTGTCGGATAAATTGGTGCATAAATGTTTTGCTATGAATTGGAAAGAAACTAAAGCATGACAAGTTTTGTTAACTTCAATTTTAGTTTTGTTTTTGGCTTTTTAATTTTAGTTTTGCTTGAGGACTAGCAAAATGTAGGTTTGGGGGTATTTGATGAACACTATTTTGATCTACTATTTGTTATGTTTTTAAGTGTTTATTTTGCGTTTAATCTCGATATAATCTTGTTTTAGAGGGTATTCTATTGTTTTGCAGGTCAAAGTAGGTTTGGAAAGAAATGTGGAAAAAGAGAGCAAAAATGGAGTGAAAATGTCTAAATATGTAAGCCTTACATTAGGTGTCATCCATTGTGTAAGCCTTACATCGATAATCAGCAGAGCATGTACATACGCGTACATACCATGTACATTGTTACATGCAAGGCGCGCCGCAGTGAAGGAATTGTGTGCCGCGGCGAGAGGCTCTCAGGTTGCAATTTGGAAATCATGAAAACATCGCGCGCCGCAGCATGAAAAATGTGCGCCGCGGCGAGGAAGTTTCTGTTTTGGCTCATAAATTGTAAAAACATTGTGCGCCGCGGCATGGAAAATGTGCGCCGCGGCGCGCGCGCGCGGACTGTACTCCTCCTGGGCCATGACACTTACAGAATATATGGAAACCCTTACAAGAAAGAAAAACCTAATTTTGGACACAATATATATTCAGCCTCCAAGAAGATTATAGAGATCTCGGATATAATTTGCAACCTCCATCAGAGAAATCACACACACTTTTCAGCCTCCATCAGATTTTAATCATCTCCAGCCTCCACATTCTTTAGGGAGAAAATTACTCCATTAATATTCCTCCATTGAAGCTCCATCAACAATCTTGAAGAAGGTGATCATCCAACATCAAGATCTTGTTTCAAGAGTGGAAGGGGGGTAATTTATTGTTTGTAATCTCTTTTCTCTTTAAGAATTCATAGAATGTTATTTGTAATGAAAAATATTGATTTGGATTTCATTATGAGTAGCTAAACTCTTTATGTGTGGGATTTTGGTGATGTAACTATAATTGGATGATTGATTATGTGGATATTTTTATGATTAAGTAATTTAATTCATGTCATTGTTCTTAATACGTATGTTCATCAATTATTTCTGGCCAATTTGATTTGTGAATGTATGAAACATTTTAGGGTTGAGTTTTAGAAACGCTATCTGAATTCAATTGAGCGCTCTTGAGCATGAGCCTAATTTAAGTGCATTGATTTGTCTTGAATTAGGTGATTAAACTATTTTCTTAGGTTTAAGGCTGATTAACTAATTAACGGTCCGGATCGAAGAAGTTAATTAGTTAATTAAGGAAAAATCACCATTGATTTGGGATTTTCTAGGGTTAGAGAAAATAATCATTAAATTCTACTTTTTCGTGCTTAATTGTCAAAACCAAATAAATCAACTCATCCATGATTAGTCTACAAACCAATTTCCCACACTCATTCATCTCATCGTTTCAACAAAACTTTCACGCATTAACTTTTATTGTTTTAGTATTTTTATTATTTTAGAGACCATTTTCGGAACCAACCTTTGATAGAGTGTTTAGGATTTATTTTATTGTCACGTTTTAGATTGCAATTAACTCTTTCGAAAACCACCGCAATTCCTTTGAGAGACGATCTTGGGAGTATACTTGTCGCTTACTACAAGTGACTCGTGCACTTGCGAGCTTTTATAAATTACAAAATTTGGTTATCAAGTTTTTGTGCATCAAAGTGGTAGTGTTGTTTTGGGAGATAACAAGAGAGATTTGTAGAAGAAGAAGAAGCATATAGAAGTGAATAGAAATATTGAAATTCATTGCAAAAGGAAAACAATTATCTGGATTATGTGTTATTGTTTTGGAGAAAATTTTTAGTTCCTAATAACTTTTATAATAAGACCAACCCGAAGCCAAGTATTCTCAAAGTTGAACACCCCTAACTTACTCAAATATCTTCTACTTCTATTTTTTTTGAAGTTTTCACACATTTCTTTCGTATACCCTCTAATTCAATACTACAATAATATAAAAAAAAAAAAAAAAAAAAGGAAGTATCTTATATTAATTTATTTATATTATTTGATTCCTTAAATTATAAGTAATGTTATTTAATTTCTTAATTTGAAAAAAGAGATCACTTAAGAACCAAATATATAATTTTAATAATTTTTTAATTAAAATATTATTTTTTATTAAGCTAATTGAGAACAAATTATATTATTTTAATATTTTTATATTAAAATATTAATCTAAAAAATTATTAAAATTATATATTTTATCTTTTTTTAAATCTAAAAATTTAAATAATATAAATAATATAATCTAAATAACATCTATAATTCCTCTCACAAAGAGAAAAATCTCCAAATTCATTATTGACATTTATTAAAGAGATTTTGGGAAATAGAAAATTGCATTAATTCAAATGATTAAAGAATAAAAAATTGATAAATACATTAGGATGGGAGGGTGGGTGATGTCACAGGTTCTGTTAAAAATAACAATTTAATTATTTTGTTATTCTTATAAAAATTTGAATTTTTTTTATTTTTAATAAATGATAATACAATAATAAATGAACAATTTTTTTTATTTTATTTTTATTTTTTGTTCGTATTTTTTCAACTATTATTGAATTATAAATTTCATAAATTGTTTTTAAAATTAAACAATAATAATTATAAAATTAATAAAAAAATAAAAAATAAATAAATTTAATTTAAAATTTGGTCATTTATTTTTGTTTTTTTTTTATCGTAAAAAGATTAAATTATTATTAAAAAAAACAAATAAATTAATCTGTTCTAATTAACTAATAAAAAACATTAGATGTATTTATTCTAATATATTAATATGCAAATATCTTTCCTCATCAATTCGATTGCTATTAAAGAGATTGAGAGACCACATGTGGTCGTAAACAGTTGAATACGTTCCCCAAATTTTCCTTTTCTTTTTGACAGTGTATGTAAGGTTCTAGATGGAGTGAGCTGGGGTGGGACCTGTTTCTGTCTTTTTTCTTTTTCTCTTTTTAATAATTTTTTTTTTGTATTAATACTATTTTTATTTTATCTTAGCTGATTTTTTAATAATTTTATTGAAGTAATCTTTAAATTAATTTAATTTTGTAAAATCTAAAAATAATTTATTTATTAATAAGTTATGTAAGTATATATTAATATTTGATATAATATGTTAAAAAATTTTACATTATAAAATATAGTATATTTTACTAAATATATTTAAATGAGTTAACTTATTTATTAAAAAAGATGGATCAAAATAATACTTTTTGATTTATTAAACGAATATAAGAATAAATAAACCTAGTTAATCTTTTAATAATTTTATTAAACTAATTTTTAAATTAAGTTAGTTACGTAGAGTCTAAAAATAATTTATTTATTAATAAGTGAAAGTTTTTAATTACAGATCAAATATACTTAGAAGGGGGTGAATAGGTTATTTTTAATTTTAACAAATATTAATTATGTAACTTAATCACAACGGCCAGACATGCAATCGCGTGTAAAGATAAAATGCGGAATAAAAAATAACACACGATATTTTTAGGTAGAAACAACATAGACTACTTCAATGACCTAAGAGGAAAACCACCAGTCTACCGGACCACCTAACTATCCACTATGAAAATCAATGTTCAATTACAACCATAGGTCCTAGAACTACCCTTCACAGATAGATCACTCTTTCTGTAATTTACTTACGAGCCGCCGCTCCTTTCATAGCCTCCACAAGCTAGGTGTCTAGATCCGAACCAACGTTCCGATCTACTTGAGTCCCACAAGATCAATCGAACCCGTCAACTTCGGTAATTTCGAGTCACACGAAATATCGAGCACGTCACCTGAAACGTTAGTACAAATAGCACAAGTGCAAAGTGTGTCCTAGAGAGGATTCAAACAATGAAAAACCCTAACTAGCAGATTCAACAATATATGATGTAAAAACAAATCAGCTAGTAAACTCTAGAACTATCATGCAATTCTAAATATCATGAAAGACAATTAGGCACGTGAATTATTCAAACATAACCACACAGTATGTTTGAACAATTAAAATAAGAAAGTACCTAAGCTTAAAGATGAAGAGAAAAATATTTTTCTTTGAAAACACAATTTAGATATGGAAAATATTAGTTTTGTGTGTGGTTGATATTTTGTACAAACAAGTGTTGCTTATATAGAGTTCAGTTTGACTTGAAAGAGGATTAATAATAGAGTACAACTCTACTCATATCAGGATTTAGTTTTGACAACAATTCTACTCATGTTAGGATTTTGCTTTCACAACAATTTTACTCAAACAATGACTCTTCTTTCACAACAATTCTATTCATATAAGGATTCTACTTTCACAAAAATTCTACTCATATCAGGATTTCGCTTTCACAAGAATTCTACTCGTACCAGGATTCTACTTTCACAATAATTCTACTCATATAAGGATTTTGCATTTAACATTAAATGAGTCAAATTGGTAAAAATAACATATGGGCCAAATTAAAAACAGAGTTGTAGTAGAACTGAAAAACTGTCTCGATCGATCTAGCAAAGAACTCGATCGATCTAGACAATGCTCGATCGATCGACCAATACTCGATCGATCTAACCATGCAATTTCAAACCCGAGAGCAACTAGATGGAAGTCAATCTATGCTCGATCGATCAAACATGCCTTGATCGATTAACAAATTAATCGATCGATCTAGTTCAACCCGAGAGCACCTAGATCGAAGTTGATCCAGACTCGATCGATCGATAACTCGATTGATCGAACTATCCTCTCGATCGATCGACCAACATGTGCACAGTTTATTTTTCGTTACAATCCAAACTAAGTGTAGTACACAATTGTGTGAGAATGTATGCATGAGATCATATTTTACCTTTCAAATGAGCATTGCAAGCTTGGTGACTCCATCATCATGTATCATCTGATTGAACGGTGAACACTTATGCTAGATTACAATTAAATATTTTGTCCACGAAAATTGTCAATACAAATAAACCTTACAATAAGTATGTAAGTATATGTTAATATTTTATTCAATATATTAAAAAAAAATTATATTATAAAATATAGTATATATTATTTAATATATTTAAATTGATTAACTTATTTATTAAAAAAAAATGGGTCAAAATTGTACTTTTTAATCTATTAAACGGGGTTAGTTTAAGTCAAGTTTATAAGTCGAATACTAAATAAACAGACCTAAACCAACACGTCCAAATTCCTGTATCTCATTACCAAATAAAAATGTATTTCTCATTTTTGGACAATTGTTTATATACCTATTATTCACAAACTTCTGTAAAGGAAAAAAAAAATCACTATTTTCATTTCATCATTAAATGAGTGGAGGTGGTGCAGTGGATACAAATAGAATTATTTTCATTCTTATTTAAAATTTATATTATTAATTATATTTAAATATTATTTTTATTATTAAATAAATTTGGATAATATAATTGTAATTTTTATTATAGTTTGGTGTTATATATTTGATAATTTACCATTTAATAATAACAGATCCTACCATGTTGTGACCAAAACGAGTTTGCCGCCACAATAGTAAAACCTAGATGCATGTCTTGAGTCTTGAGTCTTGACTTTAACTTGTCTTAAAAAATAGACCATGAATTAGTCGGTTAAAGTATTTTATATTAGCTGATATGATAAATCTAGCTAAATTCATTTAAGTTTTAAATAAACTCTTATTTTTATTTGAATTGAGCTAGATTGCTCATTTAAATTTGTTTATTAAATTTCTTTAAAATAACATTTTTTTTTAATTACTTAAAATATTTTTACAAGTATTCGGCAATTTTTGTGATAAATGCTTTGAAAGTTTTAATAAGTATTATTTATGCTTTTAAAAGAAAGAAATAAACTTTATTTTTTAAAGAAGTAGTGTATCTTCTATATACTTAAATTAATTATTAAAATACTTCTCTCTACAAATTTTAATAATTTTATGTCAAATATCATGAAGCTTATCTTTGGATCACTTTTAACCAAATTACTTCATTACAAGCCATTTTTAATAGAAACACATCTTAACAGACTGTTTGTCTCACTAATATCCCACGAACTAGACTGAAATGCGTGGGTTTCGTTTTCTTACATGACTGGCGATCAATGACTTCATTTAGATTCAATTAATCCATGCCAAAAAGATAAAATTAATAATGGCAAGCATATTCATTTTTCTATACAAAGAGATTAAAAATAGAAGTAATCGACAATATTGTTGTTTTATTGTGAAGTGTATTTTCCTAGTTTTCTTCCTACAATTGGCCCCAAAATATATGTATAGAAAAAAAAAGTGTGTAGCTAAAATAAAATATGTTGAACAAAAAAATGTTCAATAAAAAAAATATATATGTATATACAAAAAAAAAAAAAAAAAATATATATATATATATATATATATATATATATATATATATATATTAAACCAAAAAATTGTAAAATAGACTAGTGAGCTTGTTCATTTAAGCTCGTGAACTATGCTTTTTTAGCTAATGAGCTCAATGGGTTAACTTTTAATAAGTTGAGTTAGAATGAACAGCTCATTTGATATTATTAATTATGATTATAATTCGAATAAATATTATATATGCTTAGACCAAAGAGTGATGATTTAATTCCTATGAATCAAGTTAAAAAGTCAAAGTTTGATATGTATTTTTCACTGAGTGAGGTTAAAAAATGAAAATTCTGTAGTGCCAGTCTAGGTATACCAAACAATTGTTTTAGATTTTATATAAAGATAACTCAATTATTACATTAAGTCCTACGAAAAACAAGAATCTAGCAATCCAACCGTATTATCAGAAGTGGAACTATTAGTTTAAATTGGTGATATTCACTATTATCTAGTCGTGTGGGTTGCATCTTCTTTTATTTTTGTTCTTCAATTCATCATTGGTGCTTCTTTTAGTTTTTGATGGATTAATAGGGAAAAAGAACAAATTTATTTGTTATTTTCTTTTCAATTAATTTTTGTTAAAAAATTGACTTTGGTTACTAATTAACATATGCTTTTTTTTTTTTTTTTTGGGCGGGGGGGTTGGTTCATAACTCTTACAGATACAATTTAATCTGCGTTATTTCAATATTTGACAAATTAAGTCAAATTTTTTAATGTTTATCAAATTGCTTTATTTTTTAACATATAATTATCACATGAAGCATAGTTATGTCAAAATATGAATTGAGTTGTAGGTGAGGGAACAAACTATATTTAAGGTTACTACCCAATTTGCATAATTTTAATAGTTGAATTTAATTTCAAATTTAGAAAAATTATAAACTAAATTTGTAAATTAAAAGATTAATAATTAAAGTGTAATTTTGATAGAGTAAGACCATAAAAAAACTTGGATTAAAGGATCATCACATGTAATGCTAAAACAATATCCGAAAAAGATTAAAAACAAATTAAAAACTTGAAAAGAAAAACAACTTATACTTCACAAAATATTTTTATTCTTTGCCATATTATGGTTAAGACTAAATAAAATTACCGGACTCCACCCAAAATTTTTGACACAAGAATTGCACCTGCATCGTGTCAACTGGATGTCCGAGTCCGATCACTTACATACCAAATGTGCCCCACTTAGGTATGGATCAAGTTTATATAAGTTAGGTCATAAGCAGGTCGACTTGAATCAGGGGCGGAGTTAGAAAATTTTTTTTGAGAAGTTGAAATTTAATTTATTTTATACAAAGTAGAAAATTAGTGACAGTTACAGTAAACTATATTCAATTAAACACTGAATTTTTCATGTTATATTATAATAGAGACATACAATTAACACTCAAAAAATATAAAATTAACACATTATAATTACCTTATAACAAAAATTAAATAAAAATATAACAAGTTAATAAGTATTATTATCATTTATGAATAATATAAATTTATTAACTAAAAAATCTAAGCAAATAAAAAGCTTAATCAAACACATTAAAATTTATAGTTGTTAAAACTAAAACTAAAATAAACATATGAAAATATAAAAAATAAAATATGATTTATAATTTTAAGCTTGAAACTATATTTAAAATATATGTTTACAAACAATATAAGGATGACTAATAATAACAAAAATAATAAATTTTTTATATAAAAAAATTTCAAATAAAATCTAAAAGATTATTAAAATAAATGTCAAATAATATAATATTAAATAAAGTTAAGATTTGGGTTTAAATAAAATATGATAGACACAAACTTAAATTTTTTAATATGAAGCTTATCAAATACTTATTTTTATAATTTTGAATTTAAAGTTAAATATTTTAAAAAAATTATTATCACATTTAAGAAGAATTTTTACATAATGTATAACTATAATTTTATTTATATTACTAATAGTTATCAAATATATGAAAAAAATTATATATTTAATCACTTTATTTACAATTCATGTCATTTTTATTTACGTATTTGTTAAATATTGTTACTATATACCAAAATATGTACATAAAATTAGACAAATATATTACTACAAATAAAATATTTATTTAATATTAAAAATATACATGTAAATAATTTATTGTAAAAAAGTTGGCTTGAACTATAGCACCTCACATAGCTCCGCCCGCCCTGACTTAAATACGATCACCTATTTGATTGCTCTGACTATTCATAAAAAAAATATTTAGTATAGATATATTTTAATATTTATTAGTGTAATAAACAAACTAACAAAAAAAAATTTAAATAAAAATTAGAAAGAAAAAAATGAACGTTTTTAAAAACTAATCAACTCTTTTCCTGTAAATAACAGAGGACAGACGTTTATTAGGGCTCAAAAACAGAAAAACCCAATCACGAACTGCCCTAAACCCCTTCGTCCCAAGAGCCCAACTAACCTCTTCGACAGTCGCTGCTTCCCATTGCCCACGTACCCTTATCCCATTGAATCCAGTAGTCGAAGAAGCAGATACTTCAATTATCCATGCACCAATTCCGATCACTAAAAATGAAAATGAAGACACAAATTTTCCCTCCAGCATTACTCCTACTCTTGATCAACAACTCCCTAGTACTGAAGGTCACTCATCTTAGGTATGTCCATCTATTGATATTAATAGTATTGAGTCTAGTGTTGGACAGTATATGTTACCAAATAGATCTACTCAGTGTCAACCAGCCAAAAGGAATGAACCAAATATTCATGCATAATCAAAATATCGAGTAGCCAACTACATGTCCACTAAAAGATTGTCTAAGCCTTATAAATTATTTATAAATCAAATTTCTGTTGTATCAGTACCTAACAAAGTACAAGATGTATTGGGAGATCCAAAGTGGAGGAAGGCAATAGATGAAGAGATGGAGGCATTATAGAAGAACAATACTTGGCAACTTGTGCCTCCACCACAAGGCAAGAAGGCAGCTGTTTTTCGTTGGGTATTTATTGTGAAACATAATGATGATGGATCTATGAATTGGTATAAAATCTGCCTTGTAGCAAAAGAGTTCACTCAAACGTATAGTGCAGATTACGATGAGACTTTTGCTCTTGTTGCCAAAATGAATACTATTTGGGTTCTGCTTTCGCTTGTCGCTAGTTTAAACTGGCTACTTCTACTGCTTGATGTCAAGAATGCATTTCTTCAAGGAGAGTTAGTCGAGGAGGTGTACATAAGTTTACACTTGAGTATATAGCTGCTTCTCCTAGTAATTTTGTATGCAAATTGAAAAAATCTTTGTATGATTTCATCAACATTAATTTAATAATAAATTGGGATTATTAGTATGTATGGTTGATTGTCTAAATTATTAGTAGCAAGTTGTAATTTTTAATTGCAATTAAACTCAAACACCTAAGTAAAAAAATATAAGCATACCTGAATTTTGCCTAATTTAGCTGTAACATCACATTTTTTACATGAATTAATAAATTAATTTTTTTAATTTTGTGTGAAATTATCAAAATATCTCTAACTCTTAAAATTTTTAAGTTATAAAACAAGGATATTTTTTGTCCCTGTCTTTTCCCTTTTAATAGACATATATGTCACCAGATATATATTAAAAATAAAAATAAAGAGAGAGCTAAGCATGAGTTGTGAGGACACTTGTCCTCATGTGACCATATGCTTAAAACATCACTAACGTGAGGAACATCCAAACACAAGATAAGGACCGCCTTGTACTCTCTTCTCTTAAACCCAATTCCCATTTCCTCAACTCTCCTTCTTCCACTAGATTTTACAAGAAAACACGGTAAGTTTTCAAACTATGTATTTTCTTATTTATTCTAACAAAAATTAACACTTGTATTATTCTCAATTTTGTATGAATGTCACTAAGTTCAAAACTATTTCATGATAAATATAAATTTGAGATTGTTGCTTCAAATGATAAGGATTTTTAAATTGTTCTTAAAAGCATGAACTAAATTTAGATAAAACTAGAGTTTCAAGTATTTGAAAATAGTTTTCAGAAAATTCAGTTGAAAACTGTAAAACATTTGTGATGACATAGAGTTTGAATATTTCCTTTCTAAAAATCTATAGATGTCAAATTTATCATAAATTTTACGATTTTTAATTTTGAGTTTTCTATACATAGTTATCATACTTCTAGATTGTTCAATGATTAAGACTAAAAGCAACCGTGTTGTTATATAGTTAATTTGTAAGAAAATAGAAGTAATCTCGTTCATAATTTTGATTTTTTTGAATGACATAATTTATAACAACTCAGTAAACTACAATTAGTATGCATAAGTGCAAAATGCATTTGTTATTTTTCAAATCTCGTTCATTTAGCAGTTGAACTATTTAATATGCTTGCCAATTTATTTAGTGCACTATCAAAAAGGTAAAAAAAAAAAAAGACAGAAAGTTTTCTTATCAAATTACATGGAATGTTTAACTAGCTAGAAACTACTAAGTGCTGAAACAACAACACTGTCCTTAGTCTTTTACACAAGGCACAAAGCTTATTTCAATTTCTAATAGTAAATGAGGGGAATGGGCAAGGAGGAATAGGGACAGTAACAACACCTTCAAGCATTTGTGTAACTTTTTTCATGGTAGGTCTAAGTGATGGATCTTCTTGAATACACCAAATAGCAACCATCACAAGCCTCTCCAACATTGTTATATCTTCCAACACACCTCTTTCATAATCCACCAAAGCATCTAATTCTTTCTCCATATAGCAATCATAAGCCCAATCAACTAAAATTGTATTCTCTTTCAAACTCATATCCATATTTATTATACTTTTCCTGCAACATATAATCTCTAGCAACATAACACCAAAGCTATAAACATCTACTTTGGGAGTTATGGGTATGTTTCTAAACCATTCAGGTGCAACATATCCTTTTGTACCTCTAATATTAGTATGAGTATAGCTTTGATCCATCATCAAAAGCTTTGCTAACCCAAAATCTGAAATTCGAGCATTGTAATACTCATCAAGAAGAATGTTTTGAGGCTTTATGTCACAATGTATGATCTGACTACTACACTCCTCATGTAAATACAAAAGCCCTCTAGCAATCCCAAAAGCTATTTGAGTTCTTTGGTTCCAACTAGGCTTCAAATCACCAAAAAGAAAACTTGCTAAACTTCCATTGCTTAAGAATTCATATACCAGTAACCGATTTGTCCCTTCAATACAAAATCCAAGCAATCGAACCAAATTCTTATGATGTGTTTGGCCTATAACATTCACTTCTGTTTTAAACTCCTTATCACCATCCATCTCATGAACAACACTATTTAGCTTCTTAACAGCCACATACATTATACTTGAACTTGCTTTTAGTAGTATCTTCCCTTTATAAACAATCCCAAAAGCTCCTCTTCCTAATTCTTCATTGAATTCACTTGTAGCTTCAACAAGCTCTTTGTAAGTAAAACAACGCAAACTTGTTTCATACACACTGCTATTTCCATCATCATGAGTAGTAGTACTCTTTAACTTCCTTTGATAAATGAAGAAGAACCCAAGACAAAGAGCACCAATCAGAATAACGTTGACAAAAACAGAAGTGCCCAGAAGAACAGAAACTAAAAGATTCAAAGAATGATCCTTTTTTATGATTTGATCAGTTTGATTATTGAAACCCTTTTTGGCAAAATTATCTTTCCTTAATTTAACAAAAGTTCTTGCGTTTTCTACTCTCCCATTTGAAAGTGGTAGCTTCTTTTTAAAACACTTATTCTCTAAGTTGAAAACAGCCACAGAACACATACAATCTTCTAAACATGAAGCTTTACAACGATCTTCAGTATAACCATCCAATGCTACATAATCAGAAAGAGGCCAATTTCTATCAGGTAAAACTTCAAAAGTATACAAGTTTGGATTTAACTCATCTTCTTCACAATTTGGTTGAAAATCTGGTTTGCAATTTCCAAAAGGCAGGTCAGATGAACTAATCAAAGAAAACCCTTTTGGGCATTCACAATTCGGTCTTCTTTCATCATTAAG
This sequence comes from Elaeagnus macrophylla, assembly GCA_029378325.1. Taxonomy (NCBI): domain Eukaryota; kingdom Viridiplantae; phylum Streptophyta; class Magnoliopsida; order Rosales; family Elaeagnaceae; genus Elaeagnus; species Elaeagnus macrophylla. Next base: position 23,264,177 of record CM055650.1, on the reverse strand, counting down.
ACTGCATATACTATTGTAACCACAAACTCCACTGCTCTTATCAACAGTATTAGCCAAACAAATATTATCTGGTTTTGACCATGCACGAGTCCAACTTTGATTCCCAGTAGAACTTTTAGGATGCTTATACAAAATGAAAACACCATCAAAATTAAGAGTTGCTCTGAAGTAAGAGTTTTCAGATGATTCCAATGCTAGATTCTTTGTAAGTTCAACTTTATCTCCATTTTCTCTCAAAACATAAAAGTGCCCAGATTGATCAAACACGAATTGACGACCAATGTTTGAATCACAACAAGTGTCACTTCTATAATATGCTTCATTAGCATAAGTTGTGGGCAAGTTTATACTATTAAGAACAAGGTTACCATCTTCTAACAAACGAAGTTGAAACCTTCCTTTAGAAAAATTGGTTTCTGAAAATCTTGAAGAAACAATTCCTCCTCTTTCCATTATTTGAGTAGGTAAGAGGGTATCCTTAGGATTTTTGAAACTTTCCCATAAATTTTTTGAGTTACTATCTTGAAGAACAAAGTTACCTGTATTGTTCAACAAACCATGAGAAACAACTCCAGTTATGGAATCAGATGTCCATAGCTCTGTTCCTTTGGGATCATTGAGGACTAGGCCTTGTTTTGAAGTGAGGAGTAATTTTGATCCTTTTGGTGCAGGTTTTTCTTCATTTGCATACCAAATGATGGTTTTGTTTGGGATTTTATTAAACCATATAGAGAGCAAGAAAAGGTCATTGCTTTGATCGAGTTGGCGAAATCCAAAAGCAAATTCTTCAGATGGAGAAAGCCATGGAGAGGGTTGATTTTTATTAGTTGCTGTAAGTTGAGAACTGTCAGCAGGAATGGTATTAGAAGTGGTAGTGTTGTTTTGGGAGATAACAAGAGAGATTTGTAGAAGAAGAAGAAGCATATAGAAGTGAATAGAAATTTTGAAAGCCATTGCAAAAGGAAAACAATTGTCTGGATTCTGCAATTTTTAGAGAAAGTATTTCTTATAAGAGAGACATACTATAATCTTTTCAACCTTTGTTATTGAAGTTTTCTGTACCCACTATTTTAATACTACAATAATAATAATATGGTAAAAATTTATTATCGACTTTTATTAAAGAGATTTTGAGAAAATGAAAATTGCATAAATTCATTGAAATTGTTAAAAAATAAAAATTGATAAACACAAATTATCAATTTAGTCATTTTATTATTTCTTTTGTAGCAATTTAATTCTTTTATTTTAAGTAAGTGATAATATAATGACAAATGAATAATCTTTTCATTTTATTTTTATTTTTTGATCATACATGTAAAATTATTATTGAGTTATCAATTTCATAAATTATTTTTTAAATTAAATAATAATAATTACAAAATTAATAAAAAAATAAAACAAAAATAAATTTGTTTTAGAATTTGATCCTTCGTTCTTATTTTTTTATCACAAAAAAAATTAAGTTATTATAAAAAATAATAAATAAATTAAATTATTCTAACTAGCATAATTAAAATATATTCCACAATTATTCCTTGGGTCGTAAAGAGTTACGTATGGCGAATATGTTCCACAATTTTTTATTTCTTTTAAATGCATGTAAGTCCTTCGTGGGGTTAGTTGGTTGGGGTAGGTGCACCTGTCCCTCATTTCCAAATAAAAATATTTTTCTCATTTTTAGACAATTGTTTGTTATTCACTATATTCATTAATGAACGAAGAAATTATTCACTCTCTTCATCGGAGTGCTAGAGGGTACAAATTGAATTATTTTCCTTCTTATTTTAAAATTTGTGTTAATAATCATATTTAAATGCTATTTTTATTATTAAATAAATTTAAATAATATACTTATAATTTTCATAATAATTTGGTGATAATAAGTAATAACAGGTCTTATCATGTTGTGAGTATGAACTAAACGAGTTTGCCTCTACGCACTGGTGGAGCAAAACAATTTTTTTTTTTAAGAAAGGCTCAAATGTAATTTTTTTTTAATTTTAAGTAAAATTTTTAGGAATAACAATTTTTAACATGATACGAAAAATCTGACTTGTACCTTAACAGATTTAATTTCAGATAAAAAACGAGTCAACTTGAAATCAAATGAAAAAAGTGGGCTAGATCCGGGTCGTTGCAAGGTTGACCCATTCTATAATTAAAAAAACGAAGCAGAAGGTCCAAAACCCATACCCGACCCATAATAATATAGGATATATTGATTTGATATAGCCTAGGCTTACGATATACCCTCGTGGCCTTGCCTCCTCAAGATCTTAACCCTCATATCTCATATTCTAAATCTGATTTTTCTCATTTCTCAGGACTCAAGCCATCGACGCTTAGCCTCTCATCCAGAGACCAGAGTCATCAGTCATCCACGACGCAGCTGATGAATGATACCTAAGCCATCCTCAAAAGCCAGACTGACACATGGAGACAACATTGCACCCACCCGAAAGCCACTCGCATCGCCCATCCTCCCTCTCTCAGCCACGTCCTCGCCCCTGCCATCCCTCGCCCTCAAGCCTTGGCCAACTCAACCTTATCCCTCGCTTCTTTCTTCGAACTCCTAGGGTCTTGAAACTGAAAGGTCAGATTAATTCATTTAATTTGCTAATAAATTAGGAGTTTTTTTATTTAGTGTAATAATTAATAAGCATCAGTTTTGATCTAGAAATAGTTTGATTCCCCCAAATGCATTAACAAATTAGGGTTCTTGATGTTCAATCATTTTGGAAGTTTTGTTAACAATCCTAAAATTAATGCATAATTGCAAATTGCTTTCCACTTATGCAATAGTTTTTCTTTAGTTTTTTTTTTTTATTACTTTTTAATTATGATGAAATCTTATATTTATATATCGTGTTTATATTTGCTTTTGTTTAAAACAAGTTTGCCTCCACGATAGTAAACCTAGAAGCGTGTCTTGACTCTTTTGTCTTGACTTTGTCTTAAAAAATAGACCATGAATTATTCGGTCGGTACATGTATTTAAGGTGATTTAATTATTGAGTATTTCATATTAGTCGGCAAATATACAGATGATTAGAATATTTCATATCTGAGCTTTTTAAATAAATTCAATCATTTTTATTTCAGCTGAGCTACATTGCTCATTTAAATTTATATATTAAACTGATTTAAATTAACACTTTTTTCTTATTTTTTTTTTTTAAAGGATGTTTAACAATTTTTGTGAAAAATGCTTTCAAAATCTAAATAAGCATTATTTATATTTTTTTTAAAAGTAAATAAATTTTATTTAAAAAATAATAATTTAGAATGTATACTCTTATATACCTAAATTAATTATTAAAATATCCCTTTAAACAACTTCTAGTAATTTTATGTCAAATATTATAATGCTTATCTTTAAATATTTTTAAATATACCGCTTCAATTCAAGCCATTAAAAAAAAAAAAAAAAAACGCACCTAAACGAACTATTTCTCTCACTAACCACGCCCTGAGTTTTCACACTTTGATTAATTTATTTACAATTATAAGTTGATCAATATGGTTAATTAAATGGGTTAACTAGTGTATGGTATTGGTCCTAACTTTTTTTTTATACAAAATTATCTCTAATTTTTTTAAAAATTTTACACTTTTGGTCCAATTTGTATAAAATTGAACTAAAATTGTGAAATTCTAAAATATTAGAGACTATTTTGTATGAAATTGGATTAAAAGATTAGAGACAGTTTTATATGTAAAAAAAAAGTTAGAGAATCAAAATCTATTATTAAATAAAAATTATGAACCAATAAAATAATTAACCCTAATTAAATTTATCCCATGAACAAAACTGAAATGCATGGGCTTCATTCTTTTAAACGAGAGGCGATCGATGACTTTATTTAGGTTTAATTGATCCATGCCAAAAAGTTAAAATTAATAATGGCAAGCATATTCATTTCTCTATGCAAAAAGAGATTAAAAATAGAAGTAATTGACAATATTGTTGTTTTATTGTAAAGTGTATTTTCCTATTTTTCTTCCTATGTTTGGCCCCAAAATATATGTTTAGCAAAAAAAAAAAAAGTGTTCAGCTTTTTTTTTTTTCCCTCTCTCAATGAAATAGGCAGTTGAGACTACCTTTTAAGAATGAGAAAAAACATTTACAAAGGCTCCGATGTCTGATGGTAATATAGATGGAAATAACATCATCAAAATGATTTCGAAACGCCCAATTGACTACAGTGAGCGCCAAACTATTATTTTCCCTAGGGATCGACCTAATAGAAATCATAGAGAAAATTGAAATTTTTTGATCTAAAGATCGAAGTGACTCCGCAGAAGATGGATGAAGTTGAGTGCTATTATCTGGCTCTAAGAATTCATCAATAATTGCTTTAGCATCAACCTCCAAATAAATAGGCTTATGATTCCATTTAACAGCTTCATGAAAGGCATAATAAAAAGCAAAAGCTTCAGCGATTTCTAGGGAAAGAGTGTTCAAAACTATTGGAATTATTATTATTATGAATTTGAATAAAAAAAGGAGAAAAGAAAAAAAGTGAAAAAATAAAAAAATGCAAAGTCCCACATTGCCAATTTACCTCTCCTTAGAAGTGTATATATAGAAAAGAATTAGCTAGTGGGATTGGGCCCTATGGAGCACCCAATTTTGTGAAAGGGGGGAGGACTTAGGCAATTGTGGGTCTACCACACACGTGTGCGCTGCCGCCCGGCCGAGCCGAGAAGAGTGCGTGAGGTGGCATTTTATTTTTTAATAAAAATTTATTTATTACTTTTTTAACGTTCTGTTCCGTTAAGACCGAGTCACGTTGCATGTGACCGTTCCGGACCGAGTCTTACGGAACGTTCCACACAACCATTTTGGGTCCATTTTTTTGTGACCACCCTCAGCCTATAAATAGAGGGCGTAGCTCTCATTCCAAATCGCTCCAAAAACCTTCAACTCTCTCTCATTTCCTCTCTCTCATTTCCTCTCTCTCTCTCGCTCTAACAATTGAGCAACAAAAAAACCAGAAATACTTTTCAGCATACAAAATTAATATAATTTCTAGTTTTCGAGCAACAAAAGTTATTTTAGAAAAGGTGTAGCATTCCGGAGTTCATCAGTGCAGTGTAGCTCCGAGACAGAATTTTGCTGGGTTGTTTTATCCTGGGGACGACGAGGCTGTGTTTGCTTGCATAATTTTGGACAGAGCCGTGAAACGTCTTAAAGAGAGCGACCTAGTCCGCGACTCAACCCAAGCAGTTATTTCAGTAATTTGGTAATCTCGTTCCTATCTATTTTTACGTAATTGTTCCAACAATTTTAAGACGGATTTCATCTGCCATGTCTACTGAATTTTTAACTGCTGCCCTCAACAAACCTTTTCGTTTTGAGGGCCTACATTTTAAAAGATGAAGTACTTGTTGTCTCAAATAACAGTGCTAATAAAAAATCCTCCTCTGTAATTCTGAAACCAAAAGGAAGAAACATGAAATTTCAAAATCGTAATAATAACCAGAACCGTAACAACCATAATAAAAATAGAAATCTTCCATGGAATGGACTTGGACCTGGACCTGGACCTCGACCTCAACCCCCCTTAGGAAATAACACATTTATGTGTTATAGTTGTAATAGGCCTAACCACTTGGCCAGGAACTGCCGAAACAAGAATCGTCCTGCCCCGCAGGCGAACCTTATCGAAGATCAGCTTATAGCTATGATATCTGAAATTAACTTTGTTGGTGGATCTGAGGGGTGGTGGGTGGATACTGGTGCTTCTCGCCATGTTTGCTATGATCGAGACATGTTCAAGTCCTATTCCTTGTCTGAGGATAAGAAAGTGCTGCTGGGCAACTCCAACTCCACTAAAGTTGTTGGTACTGGTGAGGTGGAATTAAAGTTTACCTTTAAAAAGACTGTCATCTTAAAGGATGTCCTGCATACTTCAGAGATGAGAAAGAACTTAGTCTCAGGCTATCTTCTCAACAAGGCTGGGTTTACTTAAACTATAGGGGCTGATTTGTATACAATTACTAAGAATAATGTATTTGTTGGGAAAGGGTACGCCACTGATGGCATGTTTAAATTAAATATTGAAATTAATAAAGTATCTTCCTCTGCTTATATGTTGTGTTCTTTTAATGTTTGGCATGCTAGACTTTGTCATGTTAATAAATGCATAATAAAGAACATAAGTAACTTAGAATTAATTCCTAAATTATCAATGAATGATTTTGAAAAATGTGATTTTTGCAGTCAAGCTAAAATAACCAAACCTTCACATAAATCAGTAATTAGAGAATCAGAACCATTAGATTTAATACACTCTGATATATGTGAACTAGATGGTACTTTAACAAGAAATAGAAAACGCTATTTTATAACTTTTATTGATGACTGTTCAGATTATACTTATGTATATCTAATGAAAAATAAAAGTGAAGCGTTTGACATGTTTAAAACATTTATGACTGAAATTGAAAATCAACTTAACAGAAAAATAAAAAGATTTCGAAGTGATAGAGGCACTGAATATGATTCCAATATTTTCAACGACTTTTATAAAATCCATGAAATCATACATGAAAAAACCGCACCTTATTCTCCTGAAATGAATGGCAAAGCTAAAAGAAAAAATAGAACTTTTACTGGATCAGTTGTTGCAATTTTATTAAACTCAGGTGCTGCTTCCCATTGGTGGGGAGAAATTTTACCAACTGTTTGCTATGTGCTAAACAGAGTGCCTAAATCTACTAGTCAAATTTCACCTTATGAAATTTTGAAAAATAAGAAACTTAACTTAACTTATTTAAGAACTTGGGGATGTTTAGCTTATGTTAGGATCCCTGATCCAAAAAGAAATAAACTTGCTAGTAGAGCATATGAATGTGTATTCATAAGATATGCAGTGAATAGTAAAGCTTATAAATTCTATGACTTAAATGATCATGTAGTTATAGAATCAAATGATGCAGACTTCTATGAACATAGGTTTCCCTTTAAACTAAAGAATAGTGTGGGCTCGTCTTCTAGTAGTTTACCCATAGCTAAATCTAGTGAACAAAATGAGGAATTAGAAACTGAACTTAGGAAAAGTAAACGAGCTCGAACCTCTAAGGATTATGGGTCTGACTTCTATGCTTATACCTTAGAGGAAGATCCCCAAACCATTCAAGAAGCCTTGTCTTTTTTAGATGCCAACTTATGGGAAGAAGCCATAAATGATGAAATGGACTCTCTTGAGTCTAATAGAACTTGGCATTTAGTTAACTTACCTCATCGTTGCAAGACCATAGGATGTAAATGGATGCTAAAGAAGAAATTAAAATCCGACGGTACTATTGAAAAGTACAAGGCTCGCCTCGTAGCCAAAGGGTATAGGCAAAGGGAAAATGTGGACTTCTTTGACACATATTCACCTATCACAAGAATAACTTCCATACGTGTGCTTTTCTCCCTAGCTGTTATCCATGATTTAGTGGTGCACCAAATGGATGTTAAAACTGCCTTCTTAAATGGTGAATTAAAAGAAAAGATTTATATGAACCAACCTGAGGGCTTTGTAGTCCCAGATCAAGAAAACAAAGTATGTAAACTAGATAAATCTCTTTATGATATAAAACAAGCACCTAAGCAATGGCATAAAAAATTTAATAATCTAGTTATCTCACATGGATTCAAATTGAATGAAAGTGACAAATGCATTTATCATAAAACAGAAAATAACATTTGCACTATTATATGTTTATATGTGGATGACTTGCTTATTTTTGGGTCAAATATTCATGTTATAAATAATGTGAAAAACTTGCTATGTGCTAATTTTGACATGAAAGACTTAGGTGAAGCGAGTGTAATCTTAGGTATAAAGATTACTTTCTCTAGATCAATTTCATTATATTGAGAAGATCTTAAAGAAATATAATTACTCTAACTACAAACCTGCATGTACCTCTTATGATCCTAGTGTAAAGTTATTCAAGAATATCGGAGATGGTGTTAGACAAATTGAGTATGCGAGCATCATTGGTAGCTTATGTTACGCTACTGATTGTACTAGGCCCGACATAGCTTATGTTGTGGGACTACTATGTAAGTTTACCAGTAGACCTAGTATAGAGCATTGGAATGCAATTAAAAGGGTCACAAGTACCTTAAGCGAACCATGAACCTTGGATTACACTATAAGAAGTTTCCCACTGTTTTAGAAGGGTACAACGATGCTGATTGGAACACTCTTTCAGAAGACTTCAAAGCAACTAGCGGCTATATATTTAGCATTGCTGGTGGAGCTGTTTCTTGGAAGTCTAAGAAACAGACAATTTTGGCTCAATCTACGATGGAGTCAGAAATGATAGCACTAGCTACTGCTAGTGAAGAAGCAGGCTGGTTAAGAAGTCTGTTAGCTGAGATCCCTTTATGGGAAAGACCGATACCAGCTGTCTTGATCCACTGTGATAGTACCGCAGCTATTACAAAGATTCAGAACCTTTATTATAGCAAAAAGAGACGACAGATACGTCGTAAGCACAGTACTGTTAGAAAATTTCTCTCTACAAGAGCTGTAAGAGTGAATCATGCACGTACTGATGACAATTTGGCTGATCCTTTGACGAAAGGATTAGCAAGAGAAGGTTTTCAGAATCTCGAAAGGAATGGGACTAATGCCCTTAGAATGAAGAGTCACTCGTGATGGTAACCCGACTTATAGACTGGAGATCCCAAGAAATAAGTTCAATGGGTAAGAACAAGTCATGAAGTGATATGAGATGAATCATGCTATCATCGGTCTCATCCTATACTGTTAGAAGCATGAAGTCCTGAAGCGACAGAAGGATGAGTTAATTGTTAACTCTTAATGAGTTCTATACTCTATGTGGAGTGGAGTACTTAGCTACAGGAGTACTCTTGATAGACTCACCTATGTGAATGTGGAAGTGTAGCCGCTTTCTATGAAATTTTGGGCAAAATTTACTAGAGCATTCACTATACTAGGATACACGTGCATGACCGTAAAGCACGAGCTTTTCGAACTACACCTTGGAAAGGTTGTGTGTATAATGTTGTTAGAGATAGAGTTCAAAACTACTAGTTACTCTAGTATATTCTAAAACATCAACACTATGCAAAGGTTCAAGTCAATAGACACCTTCTGCTTATGCACAATCTTATATCTTTGATTGATTGGTTGCTCGATGAAAAATTATTTTTATATAAAATTCAAGTGGGGGATTGTTGGAATTATTATTATGAATTTGAATAAAAAAGGAGAAAAGAGAAAAAGTGCAAAAACTAACAAAATGCAAAGTCCCACATTGTCAATTTACCTCTCCCTATAAGTGTATATATAGAAAAGAATTAACTAGTGGGATTGGGCCCTAAGAGGCACCCAATTTTGTGGAAGGGGGGAGGACTTAGGCAATTGTGGATCCAAAGAGCTCCAAAGAGGAATGAAGAAAGAGCCAATTTTGTGGAAGACAAAATTGAAGAAGATACCACCTTACTCCTAGCATACAAAGGAGAGGAAGGAAGAGAGAAGAGCACATGGTACCTTGATACCGGTGCAAGCAACCATATGTGTGGAAATAGAGATATGTTCATGGAGCTTGATAAAATAGTAAATAGTTCAATCACTTTTGGGGATGAATCCACAATTCCTATAAAAGGCAAAGGTAAAATCCGTATTCGCTTGAAGAATGGAGGATACTAATTTATTTCAAATGTTTATTATGTGCCAAAAATGAAGAGTAACATTTTGAGCTTGGGCCAACTCTTAGAAAAAGGTTATGATGTTCACATGAGAGACAATAGCCTTTCTCTAAGAGATCATAATTTTAACTTGATAGCAAAAGTTCCAATGGCCAAAAATAGAATGTTTTTGTTAAACATTCAAAATGATGTTGCACAATGTTTAAAGGCTTGTTTCAAAGATATATCTTGGCTTTGGCATTTAATATTTGGACACTTAAATTTTGGTGGTCTAAAATGGCTTTCTTCCAAGAATATGGTGAAAGGATTGCCTACCATCAATCTACCTAACCAACTTTGTGAAGGGTGTTTGCTTGGAAAACAGTTTAGAAAAAGTTTTCCTAAAAGAATCAACTACAAGAGCAAGAAGACCGCTTGAACTAATCCATACCGATGTGTGTAGTCCAATCACTCCAAGTTCATATGGTAAGAACAAATATTTTCTTCTCTTCATTGATGATTATTCAAGAAAAACTTGGGTATATTTTTTGAAGGAAAAATCTGAAGTTTTTGGAGTCTTCAAGAAATTCAAAGCACTTGTTGAAAAAGAAAGTGGACGTGAAATTTTGTCTATGAGATCCGATCAAGGAGGAGAATTCTTATTAAAAGATTTCAAAGAATTCTGCGAAAATAATGGAATTCGTCGTCCTCTAATGGTTCCAAGAACTCTTCAACAAAATGATGTAGCAGAAAGAAAGAATAGAACCATCCTCAACATGACTCGAAGCATGTTAAAGAGTAAGAAGATGCCCAAAGATTTTTGGGCCGAAGCTGTAGCAAGTGCCGTTTACTTATCAAATCGATCTCCTTCAAGAAGTGTTTGGGGCAAAACTCCTCAAGAAGCTTGGAGTGGTAGAAAGTCGGGTGTTTCACATTTAAAAGTCTTTGGAAGCATCGCCTACGCCCATGTTCCTGAAGAAAGAAGAACCAAGCTTGATGATAGGAGCAAGAAGCTTATCTTCATTGGCTATGACACAAGTTCCAAAGGTTACAAGCTTTACAACCCAACAAATGGCAAGATCGTCATTAGTCAAGATGTAGAGTTAGATGAAGAAGGCATGTGGGATTTGAATGCTCAAGATGAAGACTATGACACTATGTTTTTCTTTGAAGAAGAAGAAGATCCAAGAAGAGAAGTTAGAGATGAAGATGAAGAACCACATACCCCACTTCATCCACTATTGCCATTGAGAAGTTCATCTCCTTCAAGTGGAAGTTCAAATGAAAGTTCAAGTACAAATGCAAATGGAGCATCAATTGAAGCAACAAGCCAAACTACAAGTTCAAGTGAGAGGATTCCAAGAACAAGAGACTTAGAAGAGCTTTATGAGGTAACACAACCTCTAAACAATTTTGATGTAACTCTTTTTTGTCTTCTTGGCGAATGTGAACCAATAGGTTTTGAAGAAGCTATCTAAAACAAGAAGTGGAGAGATGTTATGGATGAAGAAATGAAGTCAATCATAAAGAATGACACATGGGAACTTTCTTATCTTCCACAAGGACAAAAAACTATATGAGTAAAGTGGGTGTACAAAGCAAAGAAGAATGTCCAAGGAGAGATAAAAAGATACAAGGCAAGATTGGTTGCTAAAGGTTATAGTCAAAGGCAAGGAATTGACTACGATGAGGTATTTGCTCCTGTCGCTCGCTTAGAAACTATATGATTAATTCTTTCTTTAGCAACCCAAAATAAATGGTACATTTATCAAATGGATGTTAAGTCTGCATTCTTGAATGGATATCTTGAAGAAGAGGTTTATGTTGAACAACCTCTAGGCTATGTGGCAAAAGGACATGAAGATAAGGTCCTAAAATTGAAGAAGGCCCTTTATGAGTTAAAGCAAGCACCAAGAGCATGGAATAGCAGAATCGACAAATATTTTTAAGAAAATGACTTCCAAAAATGTCCTCATGAACATGCTCTCTATGTAAAAGTGAAAAATGATGATATTATGATTGTTTGTTTGTATGTAGATGATTTAATCTTCACAGGTAACAATCCAAGATTGTTTGAAGAATTCAAGAGAACTATGACCAAAGAGTTCGAGATGACCGACATTGGGCTCATGTCATACTACCTTGGCATTGAAGTCAAGCAAGGAGAAAATGGAATCTTCATCTCTCAAGAAGCATATGCAAAAGAAGTGCTCAAGAAGTTCGACATGAACAATTCTAAGCCCATAAGCACACCCATGGAGTGTGGAGTCAAACTATCAAAGTTTGATGAAGAAGAAAGAGTAGATCCAACTCTTTTCAAGAGCCTAATTGGAAGTCTACGCTACCTGACATACACTAGGCCAGATATTCTCTATGCAGTTGGAATTGTTAGTCGTTACATGGAATCTCCAACAAATAATCACCTAAAAGCTGTAAAGAGAATTCTTAGATATATCAAAGGTACTATAAATCTTGGCCTATTCTATTATTCTTTTAACAGTTCTGAACTTGTTGGTTATAGCAATAGCGATTGGGCTGGTGATTATGATGATAGAAAAAGTACAAGCAGATTTGTGTTTTTCATGGGAGATACCACTTTTACTTGGATGTCAAAAAAGCAACCCATTGTGACACTGTCTACTTGTGAAGCAGAATACGTAGCTGCTACATCTTGTGTTTGTCATGCAATATGGCTTAGAAATTTGCTGAAAGAATTGAAGATGCCACCACAAACAGTAACCAAAATCTATGTTGATAACAAGTCTGCTATTGCATTGGCAAAGAATCCTGTGTTCCATGATAGAAGCAAGCACATAGACACACGCTACCACTTCATAAGAGAATACATCACAAAGAAGGAAGTTGTAGTCAAACATGTGAGCACTCATGACCAAGTTGCAGACATCTTCACGAAGCCACTCAAACAAGAAGTTTTTCTCAAGCTGCGAAGACTTCTTGGAGTTTCACCAAATCAAGTTTAAGGGGGAGTGTAGAAATATTAAACTTGATTTCTATAAGTCATTTAAATCTTCTAGATTATCTTAGACTTTGATCTTGTCGTACTAGTAAATGCTTAGTAATTGTAGAAGATTATTAAGTAAGAATGAGACTAATAAATGTAAGTAGGTATGAGTTGTATAGGCGTGAAACTAATTAATGTAGGTAGTTGGGAAGCGATTTAAATGAGTTGGTTGGGAGGTGTAGAGAAGTGCTTTTGGAAGCCTATAAATAGAGCTTCTCTAGCACCATTTGCATTCAAGCCAAAAATAAATAAATCATCGAGAAAATTCATAAGCAAGTTTAAGAAATAAACTTGAGTAATTTTTCTCCTAAATTTCTTCCTCTTATATATTTTCCTCCTAAAATCCTCTCTTGCAAAAGCCCATCATACAACAAATGGATAGTGATAAGGAGTTTAAAACAGAAGTGAATGTTATAGGCCAAACACATCATAAGAATTTGGTTTGATTGCTTGGATTTTGTATTGAAGGGACAAATCGGTTACTAGTATATGAATTCTTAAGCAATGGAAGTTTAGCAAGTTTTCTTTTTGGTGATTTGAAGCCTAGTTGGAACCAAAGAACTCAAATAGCTTTTGGGATTGCTAGAGGGCTTTTGTATTTACATGAGGAGTGTAGTAGTCAGATCATACATTGTGACATAAAGCCTCAAAACATTCTTCTTGATGAGTACTACAATGCTCGAATTTCTGATTTTGGGTTTGCAAAGCTTTTGATGATGGATCAAAGCTATACTCATACTAATATTAGAGATACAAAAGGATATGTTGCACCTGAATGGTTTAGAAACATACCTATAACTCCCAAAGTAGATGTTTATAGCTTTGGTGTTATGTTGCTAGAGATTATATGTTGCAGGAAAAGTATCATAAATATGGATATTAGTTTGAAAGAGAATACAATTTTAGTTGATTGGGCTTATGATTGCTATATGAAGAAAGAATTATATGCTTTGGTGGATTATGAAAGGGATGTGTATTCAAGAAGATCCATCAGTTAGACCTACCATGAAGAAAGTTATTGTTAGAATTAAATTGAATGGAAATTGAAGTCAAAAGAAAAAAAAACAGTAGGAAACGGATGGAAATTGAATCAAATTGAAGTCAAAGAAAAACAGTAGGAAACGGATGGAAATTGAATCAAAGAAAAACAGTAGGAAACGTTTTCCTCATTAATTCTTTGTGCCCGTTTGGGCTGTTTTCCTCTATCCTTTCCTTTGAGCCGTTCCGCTCATTATTTGATTTTATTACCTTTTGGGCTCTCTTATGTGTATATATATGAGATGCAATGGAGAAGAAAAATACACAACACAAGACATCAAAGAAGGAAAAAGAAAGCATAAATATTTTTTGTATTTTCAATTTAGAATTAGGTTCCATTTCAATAGAGTTCAGACACAAGAAAGTTCGTCAGAGCGATAAGTTAGTGGTGTCTAATTTCTGCTTGTAGATCGTTTTATCCTGGGAGATAAGTTTCTGAAGTACTCAAACACCCACGGTGAGCGAAAAAATTATCTTAAGGACACCGTGTGTTACACGGGACTCGATCATTTCTAAACTTTATCTTATTTATGTTATTTAAATTATGACTTATAAATTGTATGTATTTTATTTCTGTAATGTAATTATAATTTAAATAAATACAATTTTATTTCTAAATTGTTTGTTCAGTACATTACTTCCTACAATCTTAAGATAATTTTAATTTTTTCTCAAACTATTTTCTGGACAAACACTCACGTTTCTTACTACACTTTGTTCTTTGACTAGTGACTACTATCACGTTTCTTTATTGTCACTTACTTTTCCTTTGTTATAACTTCATATTTGATTACTACTCATTATCTTTCTTTATATTTGTAATTAACCTTTGCTTATTTTGCAGATTATTATAATTTTAGTAACAGTTGGTGACCTTTCTATACTGCTAATTTCTTTCGAACATATATTCTAATTGTGTTACTTTTATTATTTTTGCTTAAATTTAACTTACGTCTTTGCTCTCTTTTACAAGAAAAATTGAGAACTGATATTTATGTTAATTAATATTATTACTTAAAATTTACTTGTATCTTATTTCATTGAAAATTGATACTTTGAGTACTAAATTTGCTGTGTATTTTGTAGTGTATAAGTTGTTATTGCATGATCTATTTTAATTGATTTAATATCAATTTATTCAACAATTTTTAATTTAAGTATGGTCTTCTAACATACCTTGCTATTATTTGTTCAAAAACAAAAATTGGAAACCGGAAACGTGTATGTAACTTCTTCATCCTGCTGCAATTGCTTTTACTTTTTTAACAATATATTAATTAACTCATTTCTAAGTTTCTTTATTACTTTTTAATATATTTCTTTTGCAGATTCATTATTAAAACTCCAATTTCAGTTTTATTTTTATTACTTGTAATCTAACAAACTTTTATATGTATTATTCCTTTTGCTTTATAATACTACTACTATTTTACAATTTGGTGGTATCGTAAATACCAAATAATTATTTTGCTGTTATTTGTTAATTAAAAAAAATTTGATTATTGTTTTTTTTTTAACATAATTAAACTTGATAATAAATATTTTAATTATTTTGCTGTTATTTGTTAATTAAAAAAAATTTGATTACTTTTTTTTTAAACATAATTAAACTTGATAATAAATATTTATTATTTCTTATTGCTATTGTTTATAATAGTACAATTTTGTTGCTTTAAATTATTTTCCTTTAATTATTATTAATTTAAAAAAAAAACGGCAACTGATTTTATAAATAATAATAATTCTTTAATTCTTATAAGTTGTTTTAAGTTGTTTATTTGTATCAATTGTTGATATTATTTTGATAAACAATACAAATATTATTTGAAGGTTTTAACACTTTGGTTATTGAAATTATTTTCAGAATATCAAAAAATGATTTCTGAGATAACCACTTTTGAGATTTTCACTGTGAATGCTGCTAACCCTTCTGTGGGTGGTTCAAATGTGAACCAAGTGGTGAGGCCTACTGTGGCTCACGGGGTTACCCCAATGTTACCAGTTTCGGTTCCTTTGAACCATGAGGAGTAAGATGTTATTCTATCTTACCACCTTGAACCTAGCAAGGTTCTTGACTAAAGAATCTCCCAAACAACCTAAGGGTGAACAAGATTTTCAGTCTGCTAGTGCTATTGAAGCATGGAAGCATTCTGATTACTTGTGTTGGAATTATATTCTGAATAGCCTAAGTGACTCCTTGTACAATGAGTACAATAAGGAAAAGACGGCTAAAGACTTGTGGGAGTCATTGGACCGGAAGTATGAAACAGAAAATGCCGGTGCCAAGAAATTTTTGGTTGGTCGCTTTCTTGATTATAAGATGGTGGACAATAAACCAGTATGCAGTCAAGTACGTGAACCCCAAGATATCTTAACAGAGATGCATGATGAAGGGATGGTACTGAGTGAGACCTTCCAAGTTGCAGCTATTATTGAGAAGTTGCCCCCTTCATGGACAGAGTTCAAGGCCTATCTTAAGCATAAGCGAAGGGAAGTGTCTATGAAAGACCTGCTTGTAAGGTTCAAAGTGGAAGAAGACAACAAGGCTTCTTCCAAAAGGGGTAATATCCCATTAGCACCCAAGGCTAATGTGGTGAAGCATGGTCAAAGCTCCAAGCACAACAAGTATAAAGGCAAGGGTAAGGGCAAGCTGAATAAGGGTTCAAAGTTGAAACCTAAGGAAGCAACTTTTAAGAAGTCAAGCTTCAAGGGGACTTGCTTTAATTGTCAGAGGACAGGGCATAAATCTCCAAACTACACGTTTCCAAAGAGAAACAGAAACCGTGAGGCAAACATGGTGGATGACACTCAAGACTTTTCTGATAGTGACTTGTGTGCAGTCGTCTTTGAAGTGAACTTGGTTGGGTCCAACCCAAGGGAGTGGTGGATTGACACTGGTGCGACCAGACATGTCTGCTCAGACAAGGGGCTATTTACCACCTTTGAAGCTGTCAAGGAAGGTGAAAAACTATTCATGGGCAACTCTACAACTTCAGCTATTGAAGGGCAAGGAAAAGTTGTACTGAAGATGACCTCTAGAAAGGATCTGACTTTGAATAATGTACTGTATGTACCTGAGATTCGTAAGAACCTTGTGTCTAGTTCATTGTTGAATAAACATGGCTTTAGAATTGTATTTGAGTCAGATAAGGTCGTGTTGACCAAAAAGGGTATATTTGTGGGCAAGGGGCATGCTTGTAATGGGCTTTTTAAGCTTAATATAACAACTGTAATGCCTAAGAAAATTAATAAAGTTAATTCTTCTGCTTACTTGCTTGAGTCTTCCAATCTGTGGCATGGTAGACTAGGTCATGTTAATTATGAATCTTTGCATAGATTAATTAACATGGAACATATACCCTCTTTCCAAATTGATTCCAAACACAAATGTGAAACTTGTGTTGAAGCGAAAATGACAAAGTCATCGTTCCATTCAATCGAAAAGACCACTGAACCTCTTTATTTAATCTATAGTGATTTATGTGATTTAAAGTTTGTTCAAACAAGAGGTGATAATAAGTATTTTATTACTTTTATCGATGATAGTACAAAATACTGCCATGTATATTTGCTTAAAAGCAAAGATGAAGCTATAGAGAAATTTATTCTCTATAAAGCAGAAGTTGAGAACCAACTCAACAAGAAAATCAAGTTACTACGAAGTGATTGTGGTGGTGAGTATGAAGCACCTTTTGGTGAGTTCTATGCAGAACACGGAATCATACATGAAACCACAGCACCTTATTCGCCTCAACAAAATGGAGTAGCTGAGCGAAAGAATCGTACCTTGAAAGAAATGATGAATGCAATGTTACTAAGTTCTGGGTTACCTCAGAACTTGTGGGGGGAAGCCATTTTATAGGCTAACTACCTTTTAAATAAGGTTCTCAAGAAAAAGGCACAAAAGACACCGTATGAGGTATTTAAAGGAAGGGAATCTTCCTATAAATATTTACGAGTGTGGGGGTGTCTTGCTAAAGTAGCCGTACCTATACCTAAGAAGGTAAAGATAGGTCCGAAAATAATAGATTGCACTTTTATTGGATATGCACATAACAGTAGTGCTTATCGTTTTCTTGTGCATGAATCAAAGATTCCAAACATACACAAGAATACAATAATGGAATCAAGGAATGCATCGTTCTTTGAACATGTATTTCCATGTAAATCCTAAGGGAAATCGAGTTCGTCTAAACGAACTTATGAGACTATGAATGAAGATAGTCATGAACAAGAATCTGAACAAAAGGTTGAGGTTGAACCTAGACGTAGCAAAAGAGTTAGGACAGAAATGTCCTACGGTCCAAATTTTCTGACTTATTTGCTAGAAAATGAACCTCAAACCTATGAAGAGGCTGTAAACTCTTCTGAAGGTCCTCAATGGAAAGAGGCCATTAATAGTGAAATTGAGTCCATTCTGCAAATTCACACTTGGGAACTAGTCAATTTACCTCCTGGTAGTAAAACACTAGGATCCAAGTAGATTTTTAAGAGAAAACTTAGACCAGATGAATCAATAGAAAAGTACAAGGCCAAGCTTGTAATTAAGGATTACAAACAACGACATGGCCTTGATTACTTTGATACTTATTCTCCCGTGACGAGAATAACATCCATTAGGATGATAATTGCTATCACAGCTTTGCGAAATCTTGAGATACATCAAATAGATGTTAAGACAACCTTTCTAAATGGAGATTTAGATGAAGAAATCTACATGGATCAACCTAAGGGTTTTTCTGCCCCAGGGCAAGAAGGAAAGGTCTATAAATTGGTGAAGTCATTATATGGCTTGAAGCAAGCACCAAAACAATAGCATGAAAAATTCGATAATGTCATGAAGATAAATGGATTTAAGATCAACGAATGTGACAAATGTATATACGTCAAGGACACTGAAGATGGTTATGTCATCTTGTGTCTGTACGTTGATGACATGTTAATTGTGGGTAGTAATGATCAAATGATCAAATCTACCAAAAATATATTGAACTCAACATTTGACATGAAAGACATGGGACCTGCTGATGTAATTCTAGGAATTAAGATATCAAGGATATCAAGCGGTTTCATTCTTAGTTAATGTCATTATGTTGACAAAATCCTTGAGAGGTTCAACAAAGGTGATTCTGGTATTGTTAGAACACCGGTAGATATTAATCTGCACCTATCCAAGAATAGAGGTGAGAGTGTATCTCAACTTGAATATTCTAGAGTGATAGGAAGTCTTATGTACTTGATGAGCTGTACAAGACCGGACATAGCTTACGCAGTAAGTAAACAAAGTAGATATACCAGCAATCCAGGATCTGACCACTGGAAAGGTATTACTAGATTACTTAGATACTTAAGATACACACGTAGCTATGGACTGCACTACACAAGATATCCAGCTGTATTAGAAGGATACAGTGTTGCAAACTGGATATCTGATATGAAAGACTCTAAGTCTACCAGTGGATATGTGTTCACACTGGGTGATGCAGCTATTTCATGGAAGTCATCTAAACAAACTTGCATAGCTAGATCCACGATGGAATCTGAATTCATCGCTTTGGAATGTGGCGAAGAGGCCGAATGGCTACGCAATTTCTTAGAGGATATTCCAAAATGGCCTAAGCCTGTGCCTGCAATCTGCATCCATTGTGATAGTCAATCTGTAATTGGTAGGGCACAGAGCAACATGTATAATGGTAAGTCTCGACATATAAGTCGCAGACATAATACCATTAGACAACTACTCTCAATTGGGGTTATTTCTATTGACTATGTGAAGTCAAAGGATAACATAGCGGATCCGTTAACTAAAGGGTTAAATCGAGAGTTAGTTGATAAGTCATCGAGGGGAATGAGACTGAAGCCCATGAAAGAAAAAGGATTTACAAAGGAAACCCAACCTAGTTGACTAGAGATCTTAAGATCTAGGTTCAAAGGGACAACCTAGCTGTAAAGACTTGGTGAGATCACTGTAGGGGTTTACCCTTAACTCCATTCCTATGATGAAAAGTAGTGATACCCGTAAGTATAAGCTAATGCTTTTAATGATTATTACGAAGAGAATACCGAGCGGAGTACAACGGGTTACTCTTTGCAGTCTACTCTTATAGTTAAGAGATCACCTATGTGAGAGAGAAGTGGAGCCGCTTCGAAAGGGAACTGTGCAGGGCTCAATTCTTTAGAAACTCCCACAGAACCAGGCGTGTGTTCATGGCCAAAACGAACACAACAGTGAGAACTGAATTGTATCAAGAAAGACTCCTGTGTGAAGTATGTCGTTGCTTACATAAACGACAGAACAGTTCAAAGACATTGTGTCTACTGGTCAGTTAGTAAGGTAAATATATTCTCACAAGGGAAGGTTCAAAGGTTAACATCTACCTATCCTATGCAGGTTTCGAACTGTTGAACTCTATTTTCGTGTCAAAATTGGTTTGAAATCTCGATCAATTTACATTCATGTGGGGGATTGTTAGAATTAAATTGAATGGAAATTGAAGTCAAAAGAAAAAAAAACAGTAGAAAACGGATGGAAATTGAATCAAATTGAAGTCAAAGAAAAACAGTAGGAAACGGATGGAAATTGAATCAAAGAAAAACAGTAGGAAACGTTTTCCTCATTAATTCTTCGTACCCGTTTGGGCTGTTTTCCTCTATCCTTTCCTTTGAGCCGTTCGGCTCATTATTTGATTTCATTACCTTTTGGGCTCTCTTATGTGTATATATATGAGATGCAATGGAGAAGAAAAATACACAACACAAGACATCAAAGAAGGATAAAGAAAGCATAAATATTTTTTGTATTTTCAATCTAGAATTAGGTTCTATTTCAATAGAGTTCAGACACAAGAAAGTTCGTCAGAGCAGTAAGTTAGTAGTGTCTAATTTCTGCTTGTAGATCGTTTTATCCTGGGAGATAAGTTTCTGGAGTACTCAAACACCCACGGTGAGCGAAAAAATTATCTTAAGGACACCGTGTGTTACACGGGACTTGGTCATTTCTAAACTTTATCTTCTTTATGTTATTTAAATTATGACTTATAAATTATATGTATTTTATTTCTGTAATGTAATTATAATTTAAATAAATACAATTTTATTTCTAAATTATTTGTCCAATAAATTACTTCTTACAAGTTACACAAATGCTTGAAGGTGTTGTTCATGTCCCTATTCCTCCTTGCCCATTCCCCTCATTTACTATTAGAAATTGAAATAAGCTTTGTGCGTTGTGCAAAAGACTAAGGACAGTGTTGTTGTAATTTGATAAGAAAATTTTCCGTGTTTTTTTTTTTTTTTTTAGCTTTTTGATGGTGCACTAAATAAATTGGCAAGCATATAAAATAGTTCAAGTGCTAAATGAACGAGATTTGAAAAATAACAAGTGCATTTTGCACTTATACATAGTAATTGTAGTTTACTGAGTTGTTATAAATTATCTCATTCAAAAGAATTAAAATTGGACCTGTGGAATAATGTTTCTATTTTATGCCTCCTATTAAAGCTAGGATGACCAATTCTAGATACTTTGCGTGCATTTTTTTCGAACATCTTTTAAAAATAAGTATCCTTGAGTCACGTAAGTTTGACTAAAGTGTCTTTTTTTTTTTTTTTTTTTAAGAAAAATAGTATTAGAATTCTTTACTTATTGTAAAATGCCACTTAGATTATATACTTATTTTTTATTGCAGTTTAGTTCTATTTTTATAAAAAGTTATCGCACAAGAACATAAGTTTTTTTTTATTTATTTTATAATTATTTCAACTGCATTAAATAAAAACCGTTTTAATTTAAATAAACCATAACTGAAAAATAAGAAGAAAAAAAATTAAAAAATAATTTTTTTTCTTGTGCTTGATTACCCTTAAGATTAGTAAACTTTTCCTATCAATTTACTAGCAAAAAAAGAAAAGCTAAAAAGATTTTTGATTTTGCGCAAAAATAAATGAATTAACTAAAACAAGCAAGTAAAAACAAGTTTGGAGATGAAAAGAGATTATAAACATGTGATTAAGAAACATTATTCACTAGACTATGAACTACATCTCCATGCTATGAATTAATAATTTCCCAAATTTTAAATTTATTACGTAATCTACAAACCACACTATAGTGAAAACTTTAGCTTTAGCGAACTAATTACGCTTAAGATGGAAATTTCCTTGGAGTGTTACTATAGAAATTTTCTTTTATTATTTTTAAACTTTGTTCTTTTTATTTATTTATAGGAATTAAATCTTGACTCGGTCAATCTTCGCGTATGACATTTATTCAAATTATTGTTGTTTCTCTATTTCCAACTAATATGAAATATTCAAGAATTAAATCACCTTAAATACATGCACGTGATAATTTATGGTCTATTTTTTTTAAGATAAGTCAAGAGTCGACGTGCATTTAGGTTTGCGGTTGTGGAGGCACACCCGTTTGGGTCAAACTCACAACATGGTTGGATCCTTTTTTTCCTTTTTATGAAATATTCAAGAATGTAGGATGCTTTTTTCCTTGAAGGTTCCCTACCAACTTTTTCTGAAACATTATTTATTTAATACAATAATAGTTCAACCGCTTTGTATTTGGGTCAGTGGCATTTACTCTCGCAGTGATTGTTATTATCTTCGTCGATGTGTTCAATGAAAGTTTGTTGATGGCTTGTTTCTTAGGGATGTCAATTTGGGATACAAAATGATAAGACAATACGAACATTACATGACATAAATAAATTTTTTAGTAATAGTTGATTAATAATTTTTTAATTAGGTATATATCAAGTTTATATAAGTTAGGTCATAAGCAGGTCGACTTGAATCAGGGGCGGAGTTAGAAATTTTTTTTAGGGAGATTAAAATTTAATTTTTTTTATACAAAGTAGAAAATTAGTGACAGTTACAGTAGACTATATTCAATTCAACACTAAATTTTTCATATTATGTTATAATAGACATAAATTAGCACTCAAAAAATATATAGAATTAACACATTATAATTACCTTATAACAAAAATTAAATAAAAATATAACAAGTTAATAAGTATTAGTATCATTTATAAATAAAATAAATTTATTAACTAAAAAATCTAAGCAAATAAAAAGTTTAATCAAACACATCAAAATTTATAGTTGTTAAAACTAAAACTAAAATAAACATATGAAAATATAAAAAATAAAATATGATTTTTAATTTTAAGCTTGAGACTATATTTAAAAATATATGTTTACAAACAATATAAGGATGACTAATAATAACAAAAATAATAAATTTTTTATATAAAAAAATTTCAAATAAAATCTAAAAGATTATTAAAATAAATGTCAAATAATATAATATTAAAAAAAGTTAAGATTTGGGTTAAAATAAAATATGATAGACACAAACTTAAATTTTTTAATATGAAACTTATCAAATTCTTATTTTTATAATTTTGAATTTAAAGTTAAATATTTAAAAAAAATTATTATCACATTTAAGAAGAATTTTTACATAATATATGACTATAATTTTATTTATATTACTAATAGTTACCAAATATATAAAAAAAATTATATATTTAATCACTTTATTTACAATTTATGTCATTTTTATCTACGTATTTGTTAAATATTGTTACTATATACCAAAATATATACATAAAATTAGACACAATATATTACTACAAATAAAATATTTATTTAATGTTAAAAATATACATGTAAATAATTTATTGTAAAAAAGTTGGCCTAAACTATAGCACCTCACATAGCTCCGCCCTGACTTAAATACGATCACCTATTTGATTGCTCTGACTATTCATAAAAAAATTTATTATAGATATATTTTAATATTTATTAGTGTAATAAACAAATTAACAAAAAAAATTTAAAAATAAAAATTAGAAAGAAAAAAATGAATGTTTTTAAAAACTAATCAACTCTTTTCCCGTAAATAATGAAGGATAGATGTTTATTAGGGCTCAAAAACAGAAAAACCCAATCACGAACTGCCCTAAACCCCTTCATCCCAAGAGGCACAACTAACATGTTCGGCAATCGCTGCTTCCCATTGCCCACGTACCCTTATCCCATTGAATCCAGTAGTCGAAAAAGCAGATACTTCAATTATCCATGCACCAATTCCGATCACTAAAAATGAAAATAAAGACACAAATTTTCCCTCAGGCATTACTCCTACCTTTGATCAACAACTCCCTAGTACTGAAGGTCACTCATCTGAGGTATGTACATCTATTGATATTAATAGTATTGAGTCTAGTGTTGGACAGTATATGTTACCAAATAGGTCTACTCGGGGTCAACCAGTCAAAAGATATGAACCAAATATTCATGCAAAATTAAAATATCGAGTAGCCAACTACATGTCCACTAAAAGATTGTCTAAGCCATACAAATTATTTGTAAATTAAATTTCTGCTGTATCAGTACCTAACAAAGTACAAGATGTGTTGGGAGATCCAAAGTGGAGGAAGGCAATAGATGAAGAGATGGAGGCATTACAGAAGAACAATACTTGGCAACTTATGCCTCCACCACAAGGCAAGAAGACAGTTGTTTGTCATTGGGTATTTACTATGAAACATAATGTTGATGGATCTGTGAATCGGTATAAAATCCGCCTTGTAGCAAAATAGTTCACTCAAACATATGGTGTAGATTACGATGAGACTTTTGCTCTTGTTATCAAAATGAATACTATTTGGGTTCTGCTTTCGCTTATCGCTAGTTTGAACTAGCTACTTCTACAGCTTGATGTCAAGAATGCGTTTCTTCACAGAGAGTTAGTCGAGGAGGTGTACATGAGTCTTCTATCTGAATATATAGCTGCTTCTCCTAGTAATTTTGTATGCAAATTAAAAAAATCTTTGTACGGTTTCATCAACATTAATTTAATAATAAATTGGGATTATTAGTATGTATGGTTGATTGTCTAAATTATTAGTAGCAAGTTGTAATTTTTAATTGCAATTAAACTCAAACACCTAAGTAAAAAATTATAAGCATACCTGAATTTTGCCTAATTTAGCTATAACACCACATTTTTTTACATGAATTAATAAATTAATTTCTTTAATTTTGTGTAAAATTATCAAAATATCTCTAACTCTTAAAATTTTTAAGTTATAGAACAAGGATATTTTTATCCTTTCCTACAAATTGGTAAGTAGCCTGTCTTTTCCTTTTTAATAGACATATATGTGACTAGATATATATTAAAAATAAAAATAAAGAGAGAGCTAAGCATGAGTTGTGAGGACACTTGTCCTCATGCGACCATATGCTTAAAACATCACTAACGTGAGCAACGAGTAATTGGCCTAAATAGTTTGTATTCTAGTTAAAAATTATATTTTCCAAAACTAGCAATAATAAGACTAAAATTGTGAGTTTTGATTTCATTAAAATTAGATAAATTACAAAAATATCCTTAATTGTATAATACTAATGGTATGTAAACTGTGTTACATACTCATTTAACATGTATGTAAAATATATTACATACTAATATGAAAGTATGTAAATGAATTTACATACCAATATGGCAGATATGTAATTGAGTTTACATACCAATGTGACAGTATGTAAATGAATTTACTTACCAATATAAAAGTTTACATAATATGTAATATAGTTTACATAGTATGTAAATTGAGCTTACATACTAATATAACAGTATGTAATATAATTTACATACCAATGTGGCCGAAGAAAAGCACAGTTACTCATAAGCTAATAAACAAAAGAACATGTAAATAAGCAATAAATCCGTCAAAATAAATACAAATATAATAGCATAAATCAGTAGTGAAACTGAAAATTAACACACGTTAGTGTTTAAACTTGCAGGAGGAAAAATTTAATAAAATAATTAAATATTATCTAAACAGTTCTAGAAACCTATACAAAAAAGGGGTTAATACAACCAATAAAATAAAATGTATTAGATCTCAGAAATTTTTAAGAACTGATATTGGATGATTTATAAAGTAATTCATGCAAAGCAAATGAAGAACTGTGAAATACGTTAGTAATATTAGAACCACACAATTAAAGCAAATAAAATATTGTGAAATATGCAAGTGATGTTGGAGTAGAAATAAAAATGAAATTAAGATATATAAAGTTAAGAATGTTAATGAAATTAAGTTGCAGGGAAAAAGCTACAAGTAATAGCAATTAAAAAAAAATTCTAGATAAAACACTACGAAGGCAAGTTGTTTCTCCCAGAAAAATTATGTGAACACTACAATATAGTAGTATGTAATATAATTTATATAATATGTAAATTGAGTTTATATATCATTGTGATAATATATAATATAATTTATATACTAATTTTTATATAAATGAGTTTACAAAATATGTAAATAATTTACATGTAAATAGTAGTATTGTATATTTAGATCAGACTAAAGGAATAGATCTGCAAAAGTGATTGACTTAGAGCAAATAGATAAAAAAAATTCCAAGTAAGCGCATGATCTAATATATTAATTAATATACATAAAGGCTAGCACCAAAGATCAATGCAATCTTTTTGAAAGTTTTTAGCTGCACTAATTAAAGCGAGAGAGAGAGGCGAAGGGATACAAAACGATAGGAATAGGTTGGGCTCTGAATGAAGGACAGAAATGTAAATCTAATAATAGAAAACGAAGTCGTACAGCATTTTTGGTAAAATTGATCTCTAATGATAGTTTGCTGCTATTCTAGGTGTTTAATTGGGCGTTTGTCTAAAATAGGTCCTTAGAGGTAGTAAACTACAGTTTTAGACCTGTATGTGAATTTTTATCAAAAATAGTCTCTAATCGGTTTCTCAACTTTGCGTAACCGGTAAACTCAACTTTAAACTAAATAAATAAAAAAATTGAAAGAACGAAGAAAGAGACTAGCGATTCTTTAAGAACAGGCTGAGAGAAAGAAAAAAAAAAAACCATCTGGCCGAAGCTCTTATTTGGCCGAAGCCCGCCCCTAACAGAGGAACATTACCCATCTGCGCATGTTCAAACTTGAGAGTTCTCTGAAGGCCAAAGCTCCCCGGTAACCATATTCAGTGACAGAGACAAGAAAACCGTCGCGTTGGTTGCCGTTCTTCATTGTCCACCACGAAGTAGTCGTACTCACTGAGCAAGGTAACTTATATCTTTATATCTCTGATCGATCCTTGTATTATTCGAAAATTTCTGTGAAATTTAGACAAAATTGGAGCGACGAACTACACGCCCCCAGATTCACGTCATGTCGGTTGGACACTTCCAAAAAATCAAGAATACATGTAACATAGTTAAAAAAAAATTCCTAATCGTCATGTATTCAGATTTCAAACCCAACCCAGCTCTCCAATCTCTCCAAATAGAAATTCTAGAAACTAAACGTTTCCTCAACCCACTGGCTTTGACTAGCAAATATACAGCACCGTGGACTTCCTAAACCCTCTCTAATAGCCACAGATGAAGTTGGCTGACCATTTTCTGTATCCTACATTTTGTTTGATTTTTATTTGCTCTTGCTCTCTATTTCCTATCAATTTCCTCTAGTTTTTCAAATTATTTAATTAGGGTTGAAGTTGGTATCACGATCTGCTCTTGTTGAATAAAATTGAATAAAATACATAAAAATTATTGATAGCCTATTATATAGAGTAAACATACACTAAAAGTATACAAATCATAAAATGTAAGACTAGCAAGTAGTCTAGATATAAAGTCCCAAACCACAAAAATAATCGTCTAAATCATAAGTCAAAATTCAAATAAAGTCATGAAACAAGTTTCAAAATGAACCACAAATAAATCACAAAATATGTTTCAATATGTTGGCCGTCATTGTTACTTTCTTCCTCTTTCTCTTGAGTCTGCTAATTCAAATCCTCACTTATCACTCATCAGCACCCTCGTTACTACTCACTACAAGTGTTATCATTCATTGCATTGAATCATCATCATAATATCTAATTTGAATGTCTTGTTCATCTTCATCCACCCAATCTTCTTCATCCACTAAAAAAGAGTTGTTTTGTTTTGCCTACAAAGGATCTCTATTTGCTATATTTGTTTCTATCTTTTAGGAGTCTTTTCATTTCTTTTTCTTTTTATTTTGTTTATCTCATTTAATGGACTACTATACATTTTATAAATAAATAAAAATTTGGGTGTAGCCAAAATATAAAACAATTACACTCTTTATAGTTTCACGAAAGACACGTAAGCCTCATGCTGCCTCAAAGCATAAGCTTCAAACTAAGTACATTTGTATCTTGTATTGGTTCATTTGGATAATTAATTTTAGTTTATTAATCTTAAATCATTTATGAATGTCTTAACCAAGAACTTCTACATTCTGTTGGATGCCTGCATAGTTTGATTGATACCATTTAGTTTATTTAAATTTTGTTCTAAGTATTTTCCTGACATTTATTTTGTGATAACAATTTGTGAATTGCATAATGATTTTAGTTGTTTTTAGGGTGCTGGTTTATTTGATGTATACTGAACCTTTTGCAGCATACTTTGAAAGTGGACAGCATCAAAATTCTTGTAAGTGATGTGCCCAATTTTTTTACTTTGAGAATTGTTACATTACTTAATTTTATCCAACCCCTTTTGGGTTCATATTATCCATAACTGTTTAGGGTAGAAGCATTTTTTCGTATATATTTTTCTATAAGCTTTTAATCCTGTATAACTAGCTTCTGAATGATACTTCCTCAATCCGCATTGAAACAAAATTTGTTGATTTGTAACTTTTAAACTGAATGAAGATTGGACTCTGCCTGATTACATGCAATTAGTTTTATGAAGGATGTCATAGTGATGCTGCATTTTCAATTACGTGTTTAAAGTAGTGAAGTATTCGTATTACCTATGCATTAAGGTATATTATAGTCAATCTATGACTATGCATGTGCTAATCTCATTTTAGATTGTTAATTCAGAAGCTTTATAAAGTAGGTTAAGTAGAACACATTTCCGAATGCCCAATAAATCTAGAAGATGAAATATATCATGGCAGAGAAAATATAATCTCCTCTAAGCTATAATATTCTTTTATTACTTAATACTAGTTGGGGATATTTCTTTAGGATTTAACATAAACCATATTTCATTAAGTTAATTGATTTAATTTCTTCTTCGATGATGATTTGTTTATAAAATTTACAACTTATTGTCTAATAAATGTTACAGTTAAGTATTTGTTATTATATTAGCTTTATATTGTTTTGGTACTATCTGAATATTTGTTTCATGATTTTTTATTACCGTTTTCCTGTGATGTAGAAGATGGCATCTCAAGATAAAGAACACATTCCATGCGTACAACGTGAAAATTACTTCATTGGAAAGATTTCTAATATGTCTAGAATGGAAGAGCTTCAAACAATCAGGTCCAAACTAGAAATGTTTGGTTTGAAGAAGGAATTTGAAGACTCGTGCTTTGGATTTCTATTAAAGATGCACATAATTGAGTTCATTGGACCTTTGGTTCACCATCTGTTGATGATGCAAGATAAGAAACAAAGTGGGAAAGAGTTGACAATTGTTGTAAATGGACATCCCCGTCGTTTTGGATACGAAGAATTTTCCCTTGTAACTGGTATGATGTTTACGGGTGAGGATAGCATTCAATATTTGGATAGTAGATTAAAACATCAATACTTCAGGAGGGATAATATCATTACAAAAGGAAGGTTATGTGAAGTATACCAAAGGTTAACGAAGAACACAAATAGACATGATGTTCTTCGTTTGTCATTATTGGTAGCATTAGAGATTGTTTTGTTGGGTGAGCAGAAGTCACAGAAGATAAATCTTCAATACTTCTACCTTGTTGAAGATCTTGACAGGTTCAACAAGTTTCCATGGGGGAAGGTTGTTTACGAATTTACCATACGAAGGATGAAAAGTTGTATGGTCAATAGAGTACCAATGGATGTCCATATGTTGGAAAAAAAATGAAGTTGAGGAGGAGGTAGAAGATGATATGGATATTGAAGGGAAAGCAGAAGATAGTAAATTGAGAAAATCATATTCAACCACTTCTTATAACGTATATGGGTTTCCATTGGCTTTACAAGTTTGGGCTTACGAAGCCATACCTGCATTGGTGGATGATTTGGGTTTTAAACGTGCATCAGATTTGATGCCAAGGATTCTAAAGTGGGAAAACAAAAAAACAGGTCGACTTTTGAGATTCAAATACCTGGAGAGGACTTACTTCAGTCACGATGATGTTAGTAATTATGTCTTATTAACTTAAAATTGTTACTAACTTTATTCATGTTGGAATTTATTACTTCATTATACTATTTAATGTATCATATAAATGTTAAATGTTTTGCAGCTATTGGTTCTACAAGTCCTAGTTCCCACTAAACAAGAGATGGATACTTCGTATTATCAATCCAGTCTTGCTGCCAGGAGAGAGATGACAAAAGAGTTTGGTGAAGACCTTTTCCTGAATGTTGGAAAAGTTCAAAAAAGAGGAAAGGAAAAGTTGATAGATGAATGTCAACCATCTTCATCAACGACATCCCTTGAAAGGGTACAATTTATAACCCTTTTAGTATCAATATTTTATTATTTGCAAAAAATGAGTGAGCATAAATAATTGCTATTTTTTAAAATAAACTAGAGAAATCTTATTTAATTGTTATTTAGGGTAAAGATTATGTTGTGAGATATAACTTGACAAAATTTTAACGCTAAAGCATTCACATATTTCTAGGTTATGGAGGAATTGTTGGTTGTGAAGAAAGAAGTTAAGGAAATGAAGCAGATGTTCGCTAGTTTGTTAGATATTTTCAAAAAGGGAAACGTAAATGTCCCTTTTGAACATGAGGGTGTGTTTCAAACAAGCAGCCCAATAAGATTTACATATTCAATTGGTGGTGTGGACGCTGAAGTTGGCGTCACTATTGGACCAGAGAATGTCACAAATGAACATGACGATATAATTTTTGGTGGTGAACATCAGGGTGATAAAAATTTGTCAGATGAAGGAGTGAATAAACTGGAAGAAAAAGATCCAAATACTGAAATAGTAATTGGAGAAGAACACTATGTTGCCATGGAGGATAGTGTTCCTGAAAAAGAGGAAACAACTTTGAATATTCAGGTTCATATGGACATATCCAAGAACTTGTCTCAAGTAGAAGACAAAAATATTCCTATGATATTGTTACAGAAGGAATTACAAAATAGGAATTTGGCCATGCTTGGTTATGAAATAGAAAATTGTATTCAGAGGGGGTCAGATGACGTCCATGCAAGTGATACAGATGATTGTATGATTGTCACCGGTCCAACTAAAACAAATAAATACTACACAAGAAAGAATTGATCCGTTGGTCTACATTTAAGATCACCTTATGATGTCTACAAGACTAATGGAAGGAAAAGGAAAGTATCGAAAATGGACCAATCATACGATGATGTTCTTGCCGGATGCTCAAATTCTTTCTATAATGTCAACGCGAATGTGGATTGCGATAAATATCTTCATTTCTTATCCTGGCTTCATAAAGAATCCTGTAGTATGGTGTAAGTAATGGATTTTGAAATATACTATGTCATATTTATCAAATTTTACAATTTGTTTGCCTTTTCGTCTTTATGAAATATACTTACAATTATACTCATTATTTCTTCTCAACATCAATTTAGGGATACCATTAATGTTGGTTGCCCAAGTAAAGGGAGAGCAAATGCTATATGGTTTTATCGTTTGTTCAAAATTGAAGCCAACCTTTTCAACTCAGTAAGTAGCACAACCAACTAACAAGACAATTTTGGGATCAAATACTTTAAATTGTTTACTTTATGAACATTTTAATACAGACGTAATATTTGGTAATGATTATATATGTTTGTTGCAGCATATTGACTGTGGTCTGTGGTTGCTGAGGAAGAAGCTCCATAAATGCCCTACAAAATTTCGTCTTAAAGGATGGTCAACAGTGGACTCGTACTTTTTTGTAAGTCATCTTATTCATATCTATGTAAATAATATATGCCATTTAATGACTTTTATTTTTTGTTTAGGGTATCAATATATACTACCTAATATTTGTAAAATATAGGAAACTAATAAGTGACTGAAATTTTATCATAATTATCCACTATTTTGCAATTAGCAAACCTATAACAGTCCTTACTTCTTGACTGTAACTGATTCACATGTTTGATTTATGCAATTTGTGATTCTGTAATGTACAGATTCTCAGTCCTAGATTCTAAAATGGACCTTGTTCATCAAGGAGTAACTTTTTTTAATACTTATACATGTGAATCTATGAATCAGGAAAAATCAGTAAGTATTTGCATTGAAACATGGTGTGTAGCTAGAATTTAATTCATAATCTAGGAAACTAAAAACAATATAATCAATATCTTAATGTCATATTATAACTACCTAAAAAAACTTAAGAAACAGAAATTGATAATAATGCTATCAGATTATGTGTAATATGATTAGTTATGTCGTTTGATATTTCTAATAGTTTAACTACTTATCTGTGAGCTGTTTATCACTCTTATTTGTGCTGGGTACGATGTGTCATGAAGGAAAAACATCTGTTGTTCATCCTTTTACTTTTGAAAATACTAGCATATTAATCAAGGAGATGGGGTTTCGTGGGCATAGTGTGAAGTACATTCACCCTATACTGTCTGGGTACGATCAGGACAAAACCACGTAGTTTATGATCAGACTAGTCTAATTTCTTGTTCCTCTAATAGTGTTTGAATTTATGTTTGGATACATAAATACAGGAACTCCTCCGAATAAAGTAGAAATAATTCAGCAGAGTAAGTCGAGATTTTAAGTGAAAAATACCACCTTATCATTGTCTTTAGTTTTAATTTGCTTCTGACATAGAACATTTTGATTATTGAATTTTCTGCGCAAATGCGTCATAGATTGTAACATTTTGTAAATTTGAAGAAATGTTGTATTTAATATAATCTTCTAATTACTGTTTATTTTGTATGTTGATGTTCATTTTAATTTGCCCATTATAATATATTATGAAATTCTTTGCAGGCAAGACTTATGACTCATAAGGATGAATGGAATAGGGCAGAAGGAAGGAATGAGTTGTATGATTGGTTCTCTGACATAAGACTAACAAATTATGTTTTGGGATCTGTTCCTGATTATGGAAGGCCTTGGTTTGAATTGGATGTCCTATATGGGATTATATCCTTCAAAGATCATTGGGTTGCATTAGAGTTTGACCTTCAATCACAAGAGATTCATGTGTTTGACTCGCTTCCATCGCATATTCGTGATGCACAATTGAAGAGACATATGCAAAGTATTTGTAAAATGTTTCCTGATTTCTGCAAGCAGTGTGGAGTGTACGAGACAAAAAGGCATGGTTCAAACTTTACATTTTCAAAAACTTGGAAAATTTTTCGTAACCAAAGAGAAATAGTTCCGATGCAGGAAAAATCGTGAGTACAACTATACTTTCATAGTTTTGTTATCTTAAATCAATATTTTCTGCATTATTGATTGCCAAATATTGGAATGTTGATACTAATTTAAATTTCTTGCAGTGGAGATTGTGGGATTTATGCTATAAAGTTCATTGAATTTCGAACTATCCGGAATCCATTGATCTAGTTGAAACATGAAGATATTTTATCTTTTAGGAAGAAGATTTGTTATGAGTTGTATTATTCCATAGACAACGTCTTGCTTATGTGATCGTTCCATTGTCTACCACATTACGGTTATTTTTTTTATGCTTCTAAACGATCAGGCTTAGAAACTAAGTTCAGAATTGTTATTAAGGTTCATTGTAAATTGTTTCATGGCCACAGAGCCTTTTTTGCCTATATGTAATATATCTCAGTCCTAAATACTTCTATTTTCATATATATTTGTAATGTAGACATGAAAGTTTTTAGTTAATGACTATAAGCGTAGTGGGGGGTGAATAGATTATTTTCAGTTTTAATAAAATTTTAATTATTTAACCCAAACACAACGGCCAGACATGCAATCGCGTACAAAATTAAAATGTGGAATTAAGAAATAACACACGAAATTTGAAGTGGAAACAACCTAGGGCCACAACAATGACCTAAGATGCTATTCAACCGGTATATTCTCGATCGATCGAGTTATACTTTGAACAACGTATCTACCAACATATATATATTTCAGGAGAAGTGTATTTTTTGAACAACAAATAATTTGAACAACATATGTACCAACATATATTGTTCAAATGAACAACATATATATATTTAGAACAACAATATATATATATATATAAGTAAATATATAAGTTTCAGGAGAAGTGTTGGCATATGCCTTCTGTGGTTATACCAATTTTTACAACAATATCCGTATAGTAATTGTTGTTTTATAACTATTTTTATTACATGCTGTGTTGTAAAATTTTTTTATTACACAATCTTTTTATTATCAGAATACTTGGAATTTAAATCCTGTTTAGAACATTTAATATTGTAATCCATAAATTTTGAGAGTGAATGAGGTGGTTAGAAGTTGTTGGATTAGTTAAATCAACTTATTTATATGCAGAGTCAATATTTACTTTATTCAGCTACATAGCAGCACATATTTTGGGGGTTTGAGAGTAATTAATTGTAACAACATTTAATACAAGATATTTGTTTGAAGACATAATGGATTGTGTAGGTTAAAAAAATCTACAGATATTAAATGTCAATCTCTGAGATTGACCAAAACGTGCTCAAAAGGGAAACAAATTGAATCTGCACACCCTTCATGCTGACAGAGTTTTTCCTATAAGTAATTCATCTTAAGTCAGCAAGCAATTCTTACCTACATTGTGTTGTGCTCAAATTTGGGAATAAAAATCACAAAACTATCATGAATCCTGGATTACCTAAAGATGATGGAAAGGAAAAAATGGTAAGTTTTGTATTATTACATTGAAGTGTATTTTTTCATTGAAAAAGAGTAACCCATGTTCATACGATAATTTGTTTTTGGAACTGAAATAATATTTACCAACTACGAATTTGTTATCTATTAATAAATGGGCTAGTACAACCCCCTTTTTAAGTCTTATAAACGGTGTTATTACTTATTTATATTTCAAATTATAATACATTCTTAAACAATATATTGCTATGCAGGAGAGAAGATTGAAAAAACTGACAGAAAATTTTAACAATTTTCGACCTTTATCTGAAAATATTGTTCATCCTATAGAAGATTTAGACTATCCAGTAGTACCATTACATTCTCCAAGAAAACTAATGGATGAAGCAAAAAAAAATTTGTTGGCAATCATAGACATTCCTCTTGAGATCATAGTATATGGTGGAGTTGATCACTATATATTGTTGAAGTCATTGGAGACTATTCTACAATCTGATGCAGTTCCTATCGATGAGGTAATGCATTGGAGGTACTTTATAAGTAATTGGTATAACAGAGTGAAGATGTATATTAGGATTGATAAACAAAGGCTACAGTACCTAATGGGGGAAAAATTGGTCACACATCATATTCAACAATGGCAACAAAATATCCAAGAATTTGTAGACATTATTGGTACGATAAATGAGTGGTATGAATTTGCTTTCCTAAATGATGAAAACTTTGAAGGTCCGTCATCTTCATGAATGTACTAAAAGCCATGGAGGATAGTATGGATGAATGTGAAAATATATGTGCGTTTCTCGAATCAATTGAGAAAAAGGTGATCAAAGAGAGGTCAGAATAATTGCGCTACGAAGAAAGCATTATGATAATCAGAAGGAACTAGAACAATTTGAGAATGAATGGATGATCATAAGAGACACTATTCAATACAAAATATTATGAAGGGGAGGTAAATTTTAGTTTATTAATATGGACTTATGTTTTAATACTTGTTCAGTTACTTTTGAAATACATTGTTTAATGTTACATTTAGATTGATTTCTCTAACTTGTATATTCTCACATCTATGTTGCAGGGATATGGAAATGTGGTACTCAGTGAAGATAATAATCAACAAAACATCTGGATCACTAATAACACGCCACTATTTTGATTATGTTGTAAGATGCTATTTCTTATAATGATCCTATTTTGATAGTGTTAGTGTAATGCAGTATGGTATCGGTTCTCGTAGTCTACTCCATCGTAAGCCTAGCAAATATAAATTTATAAAAAAATGTTGTGGATACTAAGATAACTTGTTATTGTGTATGCGCAGATAAATTTATGTATTCCCAATATCAGTACTTCCACCGCTATGAATAACTGAATGCTTAATATTTTCAAGTCGATATATAGTCGAAATATGGTCGAAAAATTTCAATTTCCAATATACTTGTACATATTACGTTGGTCCTGTTAGGTCGATTGATTCTTGAATGTTGTCAGTCCAAAATATAATTTAACATTAGGTAATAAGAGATAAGTAATATATTTACAACAAAAAGACTTATTTAATATAACAGATAAAAAAGACTTACCATTTATAAATATATAAATACGTAATGCATTAATAGGTACAAAATATGATTTTAAATGGAAGTTGGCAAACAAATATTATAAATTATCTACAAAGTATCAACATGTACCCACAGTTTGAACACATATTTTAAATAATTTAGTCTGGGAGAATGGTATAGGTTCGACAATCATTTACATCACCTCATTGCATGTTGCACGATTATGTCCAGGTCTTCGACACCTACTACAAAGCGTAATCTTCTTAATCTCCTCACCACGTGAATGAATTCGACTTTTCCTTTGCCTACCTGATTTCTTCTTCGTGTTAGGGGGTTCATTCACCAAGTCTACTATTTCCTTAGGGACTTCCCATTCACCATGATCATTAGCTGGAAAAATGGGCTCAGCATAAGCAATTACATAACACTCAGCTGTATATTTATTATCAACCAAGGAGTGAACATCAATATCTTGATATCTTGCTGCAGCTATAGCATGACTACATGGAATATTGTGGATATCAAATTCCTTACAAGTACACTTCTTATTTAACAAATCTACTTCATCACTTGTGTCTCCATGAATGACCTGTTAGTTGTACAAATTTGAATATATATATATATATATTAAAGAATTGCAATTGTATAATAAGTAAATATAAACTAAGTATCTAATTAATAACAAACTCAATGTAAAAATCAAGATTGATAATGTTAGAACGTTATAGCACAATTAAAATAAAAATAAGTTTTGTATACAAATGTATAAGTTATTAGTAACATGTTCCTACAAGAATTAACCAAGTTCATACCTGAAAAATATAAGCATTTATCCTTAGGACTCTAAACTTTAAAGATTTGGTCCTGTTGGATACCGTTGTGGATTCTGCATCCTCTGTAAGGTACCGATCCCCCCACTTTAAGGCTAATTGGCTACGATATACAAACCACTCTTGTAACTTGGCACGATAGTACTCCGCAAGCATGGTAATCGGCATTTCACGAGCAGCCCTCATAACATTGTTGAAAGACTCGCTTATGTTTGTGGTCATTATCCCGTATCTCATCCCTGGAAAATGATGCCTAGACCACTTCTCTTTTCCCGCATCTAATAAGTAATTGGTGATGGCAGGATCAATAGCATTCAAATCGGCCATGTATTTATCAAATTCCCTTTTTGTGTATGCTCTTGAACAACAACGAAATAAGGGAATTATATCTGGATTTTTGAATCTGTTGTTTAAGTTCATCTCCATATGGAATGCACAATATCCATGCAAGGCATTAGGGAAAACCTTTGGAATTGCTTGTAAAATGCTTGGATGTCTGTCTGAAACAATGACAAGATCAGAAATATTGCCTATTGCACCGTTAATTTGGAAAGGAACCATTCCCAAGCTTCGTTATTCTCCGAATCTCCAATACCCATTGCAATTGGGTAGGTGTTGCTATTGCCGTCTGATGTCGCAGCCACAAATAACGTACCAGCATATCGACCAGACAAAAAAGAACCATCAATACTAACAACATGCCTCATACAAGTAGAAAACCCTCGAAGTGAAGGTCCTAATGCAAGGAAAAAATATTTAAATCTACCCACAGTATCTACTTCAATATGAGTTACAGTTCCAGGATTTTTTTTCCATAAGAATGTGACAATAAGATGGAAGCTTAAGAAACGACTCCTCTGCAGTGCCTCTAATTAAATTTAGAGCCTTTTCCTTTGACCTATAGGCAGTTGTGTAACTTAATTCAATTCCAAACTCCTCCCTACAATCATCAATAATATCTTTAGTCTTATAAACTCTACCAGGCCTTACCAATCTCATCTTCATCGCATTTGCAAGCACTTTTGAGTTCGCTACTCGATTTTTGACCATATATTTGTTCGGATCACAACTGTGAGCTTCGTTAAAAATTGACACTTTGAACCTTTCTGATCCGGTCATCTTGTTACCTCTGATCCTCCAAGAACAATTTCGATGAACACATTTAACTACTACAACCTCTCTCCTGCTTTTGCAAGTTTTTGTCTCAAACTGGTTTCTTATAGCATAAATACCAATTTCTGTAACAAGATGAGCTTTTGAGTCAAAAACTTTTCCAACTGTTAAACCAAGCTCCACATTTGATTTTTCAAAAATAATGTTGGAGCCTGTACACTCATATATTGTTGAGGTGGTTGAATGTTGGAGAAGTAAATTGTTTGTAACATTTTGTGTCTCAACTTCGTGAAGTATCGGGGTTGGTAATGGATTCTCGTCAATTGTTGTCTCCAAGTTGTTAGTATTGTGAATATTTTCATCCTCAGGGTCTCTTATAGAGTGTAACAATTCCATGTTCTCAACCAAATCATCAGGAGTGAAGTGAAGATGGGACTGGTCAACAGGCGAAAGAAGTTCAACAAATTCACCACCACTATTCTCATTTGAACAATTAATATCAAATCTATTTCCTTCAATACCTTCATCCTCGATTATCCTTGAAACACGGTTATGACTTTCATTAATTGCATTTTGGCATACCTCATTAATATTATTTGCTTTGGAGGTGGAATGTCCATGTTTGTCATGTCAATAGAAACATACATTACAGCCTTACTATGCTTATCTTCGAGGTGCAAGTTCATAAATTCTTCCAAATCTTCATCATCACTTATTGTAACTGTTGGAAACACTACGTCATTCTTAAAGAAGTATTTAATTGACAATACATATTTGTATTTATCAATTTTTAGTTTACTGTACAACTTATCTTCCAAGTGAAGATAATCTTCTCCTTTTCGTAACCTTATCACAACACCTTGTCCACCATGATACTCCTCTTTATTTTCTAACTTTAACCACTGACCACCATGTATTACGAGTGTACTCAGTCCATCCATTTTAAATCTGTACAAACCAATTTTAGATTGAAATAAATATACTTCTAAAATTCGGTGCATCAATAAGTATGAATAAACAACATTTCATTCACATCGAAACATATAAGCATTTGCGGTTTAAAAAAAAACAAATTATAAGAGCAACTTAGCACGTGCAATAAAAAAAAGGTGGAATTTAGGTCGAAATGTGGCAGAAATAAGTCGATATTCATTCAATTTCACATTACGGTCATAATTTAGGGATAATATAAGAATAAACAACATTTCATTCAAATAGTCACATCCAAACATATAAGCATTTGCGGTTTAAAAAAAAAACAAATTATAAGAGCAACTTAGCACGTGCAGTAAAAAAAAGGTCGAATTTAGGTCGAAATGTGGCAGAAATAAGTCGATATTCATTCAATTTTACATTACGGTCCTAATTTAGGGATAATATAAGAATAAACAACATTTCATTCAAATAGTCACATCCAAACATCCTGGCACAGCAAGAAACAAAACTCAATATCTTTATCCACAACTGAGGCCGAATATATCGCAGCAGGTAGCTCATGCACACAACTTCTATGGATGAAAAATATACTACATGAGTACGGTTTTAAGCAAGGTACCATTCCTCTATACTGTGATAACACGAGTGCCATTTGCATATCAAAGAATCCTGTACTTCATTCCCGAACAAAACACATAGACATCAGACATCATTTTATTAGAGAACTTGTTGAGGAAAAGATTTTAACCCTAGAATTTCTCCCCACTGTAAGACAATTGGCTGACATGTTCACTAAGGTTCTTGACTCACAAAGATTTGAAACTCTTAGAAATGCCTTAAGAATCTGTCAAATAGAGTAGATTTAAAAAAAATAAAAATAATAATAAATTCATGTAATACTCACACACACAACCTATTTTTAACTCCATCTTTACTCTATTATTCTAACATGTTAACACATCTTCTTTATTCACTTATGATGATCATGTTGCATGAACTTATTCACACACAATATGAACACACATGCATGTTATATTTGAGATCTATGATAAACTTTGAAAAACTCGTATCGTAAATAATTACCTAGTTATGAGAGGGCTACCTACTGTGATGTGTGCAGCTACCGTAGTGAGCGGAGAGGGCTACCTCACAACTAGTGTAAAAGTCATCATACTAGGTTTATGGCTAGTGCAAAATAAATAAATAAAAAATAAATATCTCTGCACAAAAAGAAATAGCCAAAAGAAATTAAAAAAAAAAAAAAAGGAAAGGAAAACAAAACAAAAAATTATTCAATTTTTTTGATATGATTTCTCTCATGTTTCATCATAGATTCCTTATTTAACTTACTTGTGGAGTTCAAATATTCAATTCACTCTAAGTGCATGTAACATGTCATTATCGGTATTAAAGTGTTTTTTTTATTTTTTATTTTTTTGATCTGAACTATTTTTGGTTGATTATTTGTTGTGAGTTTGCTGATTATTAGGTGAGTTTATTTAAAAAAAAAAAAAAGAGGAGCTTGAATGTCGATCGATCGACAAAGAACTCGATCGATCGATCGACAGGGTACAGTTTAAATACCCCCACGGTTTTTTCCCACGAACCGAACAGTTTCCTTCGCCTCCCACACGCACCTTTTAAAAAAAATTGATCAAAATCGCTCATTTTTGCTCCCAAATCATTCCAAACTTGATTTAAAACAACATTCCAGCATTAAACTTCATCAAAAATTCTTCTTTTTCTCAAAAAATTCAAATTTTCAAAATTTTCTTTTTCCCACCAACCAAACACTCTCTAACAACATCTCTTAGTGACAATGGCATCCCGACAACGCGCTCTTCCACAAGGTGCACCAACATCACATAGTTCACAATGGTGGACTAAAGAATCCCAAGTCAGGTATCGTAATACATTCTCTAAACGCCCCATTTTACTTGAACTTGGTGTAAACTGGAATGATGTGCATGAAGTGGGCGTAACTAGGGTTATACGAGGTCT
The DNA here is from genome assembly GCA_029378325.1 of Elaeagnus macrophylla. Lineage (NCBI taxonomy): Eukaryota > Viridiplantae > Streptophyta > Magnoliopsida > Rosales > Elaeagnaceae > Elaeagnus > Elaeagnus macrophylla. The sequence continues at coordinate 23,223,140 of CM055650.1, read as the reverse complement.
CGGGTGGGAGTCATTATTTAGCCCAAAGAAATTGTGTTGTCCTGCTTTGTTTAGAGAATTATATGCCAATGTTGATTTGGGAATTAGGAATGATGGACCAATGTGCTATAAAGTATTTATACAGAATAAGATTTTAGATATCACCTCTGCATCAATCAATGAATTTCTAGGTATTACTAATGTGGGTGCACCTGATTTTGATTTTGGGCGGTTTGATGTGTCTACTAAGGAGTTATTGACTGAATTGGCGGGATCACCTGATTCCGGGATAAACCTCAAGGGTCTGTATTTACCCGGTGAATTCAAGCCGTTCTACCGCATTCTGAATCGAATGGTCTGTGCCAACTTACTCCCTTCCAACCATCCTGCTGAGATTGGTTATGAGCACGCTAAAATTCTATACTGTATTGGCAAAGGGATTGCATTTGATGTTGGCATCATTATTTTGGATGAGTTTTTGGCCCAAGCTGCGAATACAAATCCTAGGATCGGGTTACCCTATAGTTGTCTGCTGACTAATATGGTTATATCTATTGGAGTTGCACCGACACCGGATAGTGCGACGGTTAAGCATATGGGTGATATTGGTAGAGGTACAATCTCCCGGTCTTCCGCTCACACTGCGAAGAAACACAAGAGATCTGAGGCTGGAACAAGCGGGGCTACCATGGCAGAACTTTTGGGGGATGACGACATTGAACCCCCCACTGGACCAACTTTTTCCCGACAGGAACTGTTTGAAAATGACATGGTCACGAGAATGGAAGCTCTTTCAAATCAAATGGGTGCCATGCATACCCTCTATGAAGGTTTGAGCCGTCGGGTCAATGAAATGGATGAGAGGCAACATGGCATACGCACCGACGTCACTGCCATCCTTTCTATGGTTCGGGATCTCCACAACCAACAACAACCTCCTCCCAATGAGGACGACCAATAGTGCAACTAGAGAATTTTTTTTTATTCCTTTTTATTTGTACTTTTATTTTTTTTATTTTCATTTTCTGTTTCGGTTATGTTATTTGGATATTTTCTGACATTTATGTGTTTTGAATTTTAATTACGTATTTTTACTAACACAATTTGTCATAACTCCTTGTTGTTTGTCCTTTTCGTATGTCAAAAAGGGGGAGAAAGAGAGACATAAGACATGAGACATGAGTGTGATACAAACGGTAATGTCATATTTAGGGGGAGCACATTAAGGGGGAGCATTATTTTCTTAAATTTTCAGTACGTACACTGAACTAACAATGGCTCTTGAGCCCAAACTGCTGTGATTGTTTCTGTTTCTTTTTCAGTGTATCAATTATACAAGATGGCACCACCGGATCATAGATAGCTCCACTATTGAATTTCTAAATATGTAATTTATGAGCGTTATGAGAGTTATGTAGTGAGCGAGTAATTTTGTCACACGAAAATGCCAAAGGGGGGGGAGATTGTAAGGTTTATATTTATTGGCAATTTTCGTAAACAAAATACTAATTGTAATTTAGCTTAAGCATCACCGTTCAATCAAATAATACACAACAATGGAGTCATCGAACGTGCAATACTCATATCAGGTAAAACATTTTAACATGCATACACACTCACACAATTAAACACTACACTTAGTATGGATTGTATGGAAAGAATAATTTGTGCACATCATGTTCGATCGATCGAGAGTATAGTTCGATCGATCGAACCATGTTCGATCGATCTAGCCTGGATCAACTTCGATCTAGGTTCTCTCTGTTTGAATTAGATCGATCAAGAAATTTGTTTGATCGAACGAACCTGGATCAACTTCGATCTAGATTCTCTCTATTTGGACTGGATCGATCGAGCAATTGGATCGATCGATCGAACCATGTTCGATCGATCAAGTATAGATCAACTTCGATCCAGGTTCTCTCTGTTTGGATTAGATCGATCGAGTGTTGTGTCGATCGATCGAGATTTTGTTCGATCGATCGAGACAGCCTGTCGATCGATCGAGCCAGTGTTATAATCCTACTCAAACTCGTTTTGTGTATTCGGTCCATATGCTATGTTTACCTAATTGACCCCATTGAATGTTAATAACTAAATCCTTGGTTGAGTATAATTGTGGTAATTGGTAAATCCTGATTAGTGTAGAGTTCTAACACATTACAAATCCTGTTTGAGCTAATATTGGACTCTATATATGTGAGAGTTATTTGTGCATATTTTCTCACTACACAGAAATTAGTTTTCATAATTCTGATTGCGCTTTAAAACTTCTTCTTTTCATCTATCAATCTTAGGCGTTTTAATCTTTTAATTGTTCAAACATATTGTGTGGTTATGTTTGAATAGTTTGTGCGCCTAATTGTTCTTCGAGATATTTGTTTTGCATGTTCGTTTTAGAGTTTGTTAGCTGATCTGTTTTTACATCGTATGCTATTAAATCTGCTAGTTAGGATTTTTCGTTGTTGAATCTGCTATAGGACACGTTTTGCATTTGTGCTACTTGTGCTAATCTTTCAGGTACTGTTGGTGACGTGTTCGATGTTTCGTGTGACTCGAAACTACCGAACTTGATGGGTTCGATTGGTCTTGTGTGACTCAAGAAGATCGGAACGTTGGTCTGGATCCAGACATCTAGCTATTAGAGGCTATGATTAGTTTATTTATATTATTGGATTCTTTAAATTATAAGTGATGTTATTTAATTTCTTAATTTTAGAAAAGAGATCACTTAAGAACCAAATATATAATTTTAATAATTTTTTAATTAAAATATTATTTTTTATTAGATTAATTAGGAACAAATTATATTATTTTAACGTTTTTATATTAAAATATTAATTTAAAAAATTATTAAAATTATATATTTTAATTTTTTTTAAATTTAAAAATTTAAATAACATAAATAATATAATTTAAATAACTACTATAGCTCCGCTCTCACAAAGAGAAAAATCTCCAAATCCATTATTGACTTTTATTAAAGAGATTTTGGGAAATAGAAAATTGCATTAATTCAAATGGTTAAAGAATAAAAAATTGATAAATACATTACGATGGGACGGTGGATAATGTCACAGGTTATGTTAAAAATAATAATTTAATTATTTTGTTATTTTTATAAAAATTAAATTTTTTTTTATTTTCAATAAGTGCCAATACAATAATAAATAAATAATTTTTTATTTTATTTTTATTTTTTACTCGCATTTTTTCAACTATTATTGAATTATAAATTTCATAAATTATTTTTAGAATTAAACAATAATAATTATAAAATTAATAAAAAAAAATAAAAGAAAAATAAATTTGATTTAAAATTTGGTCATTTGTTGCTTTTTCATCATAAAAAGATTAAATTATTATTAAAAAAATAAATTAATTATTATTAAATTATTAAATTTGGTCATTTGTTCCTGCTTTTACCTGTGGTCGTAAAGAGTTACGTATGGTGAATATGTTCCCCAAGTTTTCCTTTTGTTTTTTTTGGACAATGTATGTAAGGTTCTAACTGGGGTGGGTTGGGACCTCACCTGTTGCTCTCTTTTTTCTTTTTCTTTTTTCAATAAATTTTTTTTTTGATATATGAAACTTTCACACTTTATTTTTGATATATCATAATATTTATAATTATTAATATTATTTTTATTTTATATTAGCTGATATTTTAATAAATTTATTGAAGTAATCTTTAAATTAATTTAATTTTGTGAAACTAAAAATAATTTATTTATTAATAAGTTAGGTAAATATATGTTAATATTTGATATAATATATCAAATTTTTTTACATTATAAAATAGAGTATATTTTATTAGATATATTTAAATGAGCTAACTTATTTATTAAAAAAGATGAATCAAAATAGTACTTTCTGATTTATTAAACGAGTACAAGTCGATTCATAAATAAATAAACCTAAACCGAAAACGACCCACTTCCTGTCGCTCATTTCCAAATAAAAATGTATTTCTCATTTTTGGACAATTGTTTTATACACCTATTATTCACAATTGAGTGGAGTTGGTGTAGTGGATACAAATAGAATTATTTTCGTTCTTATTTAAAATTTATATTATTAATTATATTTAAATATTATTTTTATTATTAAATAAATTTAGATAATATATTTGTAATTTTTATTATAGTTTGGTGTTATATATTTGATAATTTACAAATGTAATAATAACAGGTCCTACCATGTTGTGAGTGTGACCAAAACGAGTTTGCCGCCACAATAGTAAACCTTGAGTCTTGACTCTTGACTCTTGGCTCTTGACTCTTGACTCTTGACTCTGGAGTCCTAAGATAACTCAATTATTACATTGGGTCCAAACGAAAAACAAGAATCTAGCAATCCAACCGTATTATCAGAGGTGGAACTATTCGTTTAACTGGGTGATATTCACTATTATCTATTCGTGTGGGTTGCAAGCTAATTGTCTTCTTTTATTTTTGTTCTTCAATTCATCATTGGTGATATTCACTACAATCCTGGATTAATAGGGAAAAAGAACAAGTTTATTTGTTATTTTATTTGCAATTAATTTTTGTTAAATAAAAAAATTGACTTTGGTTACTAATTAACATATGCTTTTTTTTTTTTTTTTTTTGGGGGTTTCATCACTCTTATAGATACAATTTAATCTGCATTATTTCAATATTTGACAAATTAAGTCAAATTTTTCAATTTTTATCGAATTGCTTTATTTTTTAACATTTAATTATCACATGAAGCATAGTTATGTCAAAAAATGAATTGAGTTGTAGGTGAGGGAACAAACTATATTTAAGGTTACTACCCAATTTGCATAATTTTAATTATAGTTGAATTTAATTTCAAATTTAGAAAAATTATAAACTAAATTTGTAAATTAAAAGATTAATAATTAAAGTGTAATTTTGATGAAGATAGAGTAAGACCATAAAAAAAACTTGGATTAAAGGATCATCATCACGTGTAACGCTAAAACAATATCCGAAAAAGATTGAAAACAAATTTAAAACTTGAAAAGAAAAACAAATTAATACTTCACAAAATATTTTTATTCTTTGCCATATTATGGTTAAGACTAAATAAAATTTTCGGACTCCACTCAAAATGACACAAGAATTGCACCTGCATTGTGTCAACTGGATGTCCGAGTCCGACCACTTACATACCAAATGTGCCCCAGTTATACCACTCAATGTCCGCCACACCTATAGAACGTCCAATTTTTGCAGATAAGTTAGCCAAGTTTTCGTAAAAACTCGCATTTTCACTCATTTTTTCATATTCGACGGCACCTCTCTCCTAGATCAATTGTAAACCTACTTATACCTCATTGGACATAAATCTTAAATTTGTTCTTGAATTAAATTGAGTCGATTACTCTTTAAGTTGTTCAATTATTAGGACTATTAGCAATCATATTGTTAACCGATTAATATTTAAGAAAATATAAATAATCTTAAGCTAATTAGTTTTCTAAAACTAAAGTTTAAATATAGTGAGGTTTCTATACTATGTAATAAATTTTAAATTTGGTAAATCATTAATTAATAGCATAGTGATGTAGTTCAAAGTCTAGTTGTGAATAATGTCCTTTATTCACATGTTCATCTCTCTTCATCTCCAAACTTGTTTTTACTTCCTTGTATTACTTAATTAATTTATTTTTCTTGAAAACTCAAAAACCTCATTTTAATTTGTGACATTTTAGCTATTCTTTTGGCTAATAAATTGATAGGATAATTTTTCTCAATCATTTACCAGCAATGACCATTACTTTCTTTTATATTTATATAGACACATTTTTTGCCAAGTAAGGTATATCTATGAGGTACTCTTTTGGATCCGGTTATCAAATACTTATTTTAAGTCAAATTTTATTACGTGGACAAAATATTTGAGAAATACAACAAAGATGATTAAGAAATTATCATAAAACCATTAGATGTAAATCTACACCTATCTAAAAATACTGATCGATAAGGGTGTGTCTCAATTGAAATATTCTAGAATGATAAAAAAAAATTATGTACTTAATGAATTGTACAAGACCAAACATAACATAAATTTTAAATAAACTGAGTAAATATACCATTAGTCCACATTATGATCACATATAAGGTATTATCGGACTACCTCGATACTTAAAGTATATTCGTATTTATGAGATGTACTATAATATATAGGATAGCTTGTATTACAAGAATAAAATGATGCAAACAGAATATTTAATATGAATGACTTGAGGTTTACTTATACAAATAGAGAGGTTCACATTCTTTTTGTTCTTCAGAGCTTACTTTCATTGGTGCATGATCGCTATTAGTTGATCATAGTAATCTTGATAAATAGATGTCCACAAAATTTCAAACATTGGTAGTGAGAGAATGAATCTATCTTAAAGAGACAATATGTGATACAACGTTCCCTACTAAACTTTATTTTTCTTTGAAATTCTTATTCATTTATGATTTTTTTTTTTTTAATTTTATAATTTTTCTTGTACATTCTATTTGTACTCGTTTGTCCTTTCCTATTTTACTAACACTCTCTCTAAGTGATACTGTGTGCTTTTTAGGGGAGTGGATTTCAATGTATATCTTGTAAAGTCCACTTTTATTTTGATTGACAATTCATGTATAAAAATACATTATTTTTATTAACCTATACTTATTATCCCATTGATCATGGTGTGAGTCAATATAACTGGAATATATATATATATATGGGAATTGCATTTTTTATAATATATTTTATTTATTAAGTGTTAGTTATTAGGGGATAATTTATGGATGAGAAAATACAATTTGATTGGCTTGTAATTGTTTATTGTCACCAGTTTCACCACTTATCACGAGTTGTTTCTTGTTTGCCACTATACCTGCAAATTCTAACGATACGCTTAATTGTATACCGGCGAACAACACGTACGAGAGAATTAAACCTGTGAACAAACTTCCGAGATACACCAGTCATCATTCCTTGTATCAAAAAAAAAAAAAAAGTCATTCCTTTTTTGGAGTAGATGAGAGAAAATGAAAGGAAAAAAAAATTGTCATAAGAGAAACAATAAGATTGATAAAACAATCAATATTAAAAAGAAAAGAGAAGTCAAGCTTTAAAGCTTGAGATATCATTTTATATATATATATATATATATATATATATATGAGAGATATCATCTTGATATTAAAAATTTAAGATAGTGTTAAGCCATAATTTTTGTTAAACTATTTTATATTTTTATTTATTAATCAATATATTATATATTTTATTAGCTCATTTTAATTACACAAGAGTGAAAAAAGTTAGATTTAAGGACCGCTACAATTTTTCATTTGACTATTATTGTTATTATTATTTTATTTGTCATATTTTTCAACAAGTGATATCAGAGTCATGTCTGACTATTAATTGTAATAATCTTGTGTTTTCAAAATAAAGGAGACAATATCAACTTCATCGTATTAATGATTAAACTAATAGCATCAAATTATTCAATCTAAAGTCAAAGAATGAAGAACATTCTTTATAGCAAAGTTTTGTATGAGACACTTTTAAATAAAGGAGCGAAGTCAAAAAGAAAATTCAATGCCACTTGAATCTTAATGAATAAAAAAATTGTTGGACAAATCCAATAATTGATCGATCAGAGCATTTTTCATCATGTAGCTCAAGAAACTATTGCATACTCATTATGAACAAAGTTGAAGTTCATATATGAGAGAAAGATTGCTCAAAATAAAGCATTTTTTATCCGACAAATAGTTAAAGTACAAAGACATTCAAAGTATTTCTATACATTTAAGTGACTTCCAAGGATTAGTGAACAAATTGAAAAATATGAAAACGGAACTTGATGACGAATTACAAGCATTATTGTTATCCAACTCTTTACCAGATAGTTGGGATACATTGATGGTGTTATTAAGGAAATCAACTCCTCAAGGTATTGTTACATTGGACATGGTAAAAGATGGTATGCTGAATGAAGAAGCAAGGAGGAAGGTGTAAGGCGTAAGGAACGTCAGCTGAGTCTGAGGTACTTGTCGCCAAATATTTTGGAAGAAGTATTAATAAAAAAATTTCACAGTAGGAACAAGTCAAAAGATAGGTTCAAAAGTAAGTCAATGAGAGATCTAGAATGTTAGCATTGTGGTGAAAAAGGCCATATGAAAGGAAAATGTAGATAGCTCAAAAGAGAGCAAGTGGCGAAGCAAGAGGCAAGATTGCTACTATGTCTAATGAAAATGAGGTGATTATTATCTGCGATGACGGTATTATTAATTTAGCATCGCAAGATACATGTTCTATCATTGACTCCGATGTATCTTATCATGTAACCTCACAAAGGGACTTATTTACATCCTACACCAATGGAGATTTTGGCAGTGTAAGAATGGGAAATAATAAAATGCCTAAGATTGTAAGAAGACGAGATATTTCCCTTGAAACCGATAAATGTTGCCGCTTAGTTCTCAAGAACATACGACATGTTCCATACATGCATTTTTGAATATAATTTCCATTGGACTACTCAATGATGATGGTTATACCAGTGTATTTGGTGGTGATAGGTGGAAAGCAAACCAAAAGGTCTCCAATAGTAGCTTGACTGAAGAAAGAAAATACTCTTTACATGACTAATGCAAAAATCTATAATGGGTTCATGAATGCTCTCGAAGATGATTCCTCAATTAAGCTATTGCATAAAAGGCTTGAACGTATGAGTGAGAAGGGACTTTAAATTTTAGCCAAAAGAGAGGCATTAGTAGGGGTGATAGGAAAATGTATGTCATGAACCTTAGGAACTAGTAGAACACATGAACTCTTTAGACTATTTTTTTTCTTTTCCTCTATATGGATCTAGATTGCTTGGCCAAAATTTTGAAGAGTTTGTGAATTTTTTTAGAGCTAGGAATCTCTATCCCATTGCAGTCCTTTCAAAAAACTAGCACTTAGGATCCAAAGTTTGGCAGGAGAGAGCACACACTTACCACCATAAGCACCATCACAAGAGTTGATAAATGGTTGACTAGTAAGTAGAAAACTTCGGAAGTGAAAGTGGAAACAAGGTGGGGAAAACACATAGTAGGGAGGACAAGACAAAAGGGTCTTGCAAGGGAGCCAAGATAAAACTTTTGTCTCTGTTATTTTTGTTAACACTATTGTCTTCTTATTGTGTAATTAACTTAAATAAGGTCACACTCACTGACGAGAGGCAAGATTTCATTGAGTCTTTAATCACCTTGCCCTCCGCGAGACATAGCGTTGCGAGGTTGACCATAGCTGAGAGAATTGTCTACTAGATCCTCCATCTTTCCTCATCCATACCGAAGAACTCAGACTGTCCACCTCTCATATGTAAGTGTTTTGATAACTTAGGCTGGAGTTCGCTAGATTTGACTTTACTCACTTTTGTTTTCTTTGTGTTTTGCAGTCATGAAGTCTTAACATGTGTCCTCTTAGAAGGGTTTGACCACTAATGCTTTTCAATTCATGTCCAAGTATAAAGGTGACAGAAGCAAGAAGCAAAGGGGTGCGTGATAACTCTAGTTTATTAGAGTAATATTAGCTTTTAGTTCTTGAAAAATTGCTTGATCACTTGAGAATATTTGCACAATTTGTTCATTTGGATCATATTTGTGCAATTTGTAGAGATGAGTGAATTCTTTAGGTAAGGAAAACTTAGGTGCCACAACATTATTTTTTGTTCTCTAGAAAGATACTCACAATTTAAGCTTGTTTATTTGAAACCAAATTTGCTCAAAGTAGTATAGTCCCCTATGTTCTCTAACATTGCTAATCCTCTTCCCCGAAGTCAAGTTTGAAAATTACAAGTAGATTGGAAAAAAAATGAGCATCACACTTCAAATCCTTAGTAAGTTTACTAATAGATAATAGATTACAAGACAAATTTGGTATACATAGTATAGATTTTAGGATGATATTTGAGCTAATTTGAATTGTTCCAATCTTGGCTACAGTTGAAAGAGAACCATCTACAACTTTAACCTTAAAATTTTCAAGGCTAGGAATATATGAAGCAAACAATTTCTTACAATCGGTCATATGGTCTATTGCACCAGAGTCAAGGATCCAAGGTTATGAAAATGTAGTGCTATTGAACAAAGCCTAGGAAAAAAAATACTTTTATGAGCCAAAAAAGAAGCAAAAATGGTTGTTTGAGGTATGAGCAATCGATACAATTGCTCTATTTTCTCTTTGGTAAGAGAAAGATTTATTGCATCATGATTCTCAATTTGTTTAGGATTGGGACTGACCTAGTTTTTCTGAGTTTTACCAGAGTGTTGCTATCTAGCAACATGGTATCCAGCAGGTGGTTGCTGATTTTCATAGCCTTTGTTCATATTTGGAGGTCTCCTATGTAGTATCCAGCACCTATCCTTGGTATGATTAGTTTTCTTGCAATAATCACACCAAAGATTGTTTTTGCGAGAGAAATTTCAAGGCAAATCTGCATTGTTGTTGCGAGTAGAGAGTAGCGTAGATCCTTCAACAATAGGGGACAGTTAATTGGGGTCTAACATAACTCGATTCCTACTGGCTTCTCATCTAACTTCAGCAAACACTTCAACAATAGCAAGCAGTGGTTTGATTCCTACTAACCTGCTACAAGCTTCATCAAACTTCGAATTCAATCCAACCAAAAAATTACAAATCATCTCTTTTTCAACATGTTTCTTATACTTTCCAACATCAATAAAACATGGCCAATCAACATTAACAAAAAGATCAATTTCCTATCATAACCGAGTTAAAGCAGTAAAATATTAAGCCACTTCTTGTTTTATTTGTTTTAACTCTCTTACTCTATTTCTAAGATCAAACAATTAAGTTGAGTTTTCAAGATCTAAAAAGGCTAAGAGCATCCTATATTTGTTTGGCTATAGAATAATACAAATATGACTCCTTGATATCCTCCTCCATTGAATTTACAAGCCAAGCCGTCATCATAGAATTTTGAGCATCCCATGTTGAATATTGTGGATCTTTGGTTGCTAGTTTTACCAACGAACCATTTATATAGCCCAAACGTCTGCACCTAATGATTACCATCCTCACAGAACGGGACCATTGCAAGAAATTATGGCTATTTAATTTAATGGTTGTGATTTGAACAAAACCATTTTCAAAAGAAGAAGTTGTGGCCAAAATAGGAACTATAACGAGTGAACTTGTAGGAACAGATTGAGAAGTTTATGAAGAAACCTCAGAACCATCATTGCGCTCACCTATTAAAGCTATTTTTTTACATTTTTTCAACCTAATTTAAAAGCTCTGATATTATGAAACTAGTTGGCAAAAAATTATAAACCAAAAATTGCAGAAAAAGAAAGAAAGGAAGAGACAACTTATTATTTTTCCTTAATCTAAAAAATTACAATCTAACATTTTTTATAGACAAAATGCTATTCTTAGACATTTATTCTATGAGCTAAAAACAAGAAAAATATTTATTGCTTATAGTTGGTCCATAAAGCTGGATAGTTTATGAAAATAAAATATAAATCTTTATATTTAAAACAGCTAGTTAATGCCACCTAATCAAGTATCCTAATATTTAATATTCGATATCTTCTACTTGATTGAATATTTATAGAGAATTTTTCAAGCTTCAATACCCTCGTCAGCCCCTTGTCGATTAACCTTGGTGAGTCACGTGCGAGGATCTCAATAAGGTTCAATGGGTAAAAAACGAACAAACATCCTCGCTAATTCCTCACCAACCTACCTCGACGAGCCACCTACGATAGCCTCTATGAGAATCTCTACAAGTTTAGAAAAATAAGTTTTTTCAAGTAAAAACTTAGCAAATAAAATTTTCACAAATATTCAAAATTAATAAAAATCAAATGTAGGTAAAAACACACTAAATCATACAAATATATGCTCCTAACTATCTCGTGGTGTAACATACAAACAATCAAAATGTTCAATTCTATGTAAATGTTTGCAATATTGATTGTTAGTAAAATATCTTACAAAGGTAAACAAAAATATTGAAAATAAAAAGACTCAAAATACTAAATAAAATAACATAAACTCCATATTTTGCATATATGAATGCCAACAAAGACACAAAATGCTTACATGACTTACAATATATATGACACACAAAATTGATTAAATAAAAATAAATATTATTCGAACATAAATGAATTAACCATATCAAAGAATCACTAAATGGGTAATCATGAATCACAATAAAATTACTAAAAAAGTTATTCATAATAAATATATTTATTATAAGAGCAGTGATTTTTATTGGCATAAAATAATTACTCATGAGTAATAATGTAATTTTAATACACAATAAAAATACCAAAATAAGTATTTATAATAAATATATTCATTACAGAGTCATTTTGATATTTATATTGTATTAAAAAAATAATAAAATTGCAAAAAAGAAAATGGAGAAAATTACAAAAAAGAAATTAAAGAATCACAAAATGAACTATCGCTTTCTATACACATTAAAACCCACAAAATAATTATTTTGAGTTGGCAATTTTTAACACAAATTGCTAACTCGAAACGACCCACACATAAAGTAGTTAAGTATGAATTGAGGTTATACATGTTAGGTCGTAAACAGATCTATCTGTTTAACTCATTTAAAAAATTAGATCAGAATGGGTTAATTTAGGTAATTCATGAACTGTATAAGCAATCCGAATAAATAACTAAAATCATTAGAATATGTAGATAATTATTTATAATATAATTATTTTGTAGGTTTGAACTTTGAACTATTATTATAATAATGTTCAAATTTAGTTCATCTTTTATTTTTGTGTGTTATTTATCAATTTATAGTAATATCTTGTTTAGTTTAATTTTATGTGTTTTTATTATTATTTATTTTAGACTTAAACAAGTTTTTATAAAGAACTTATTATATTTATATATTTTTTTGTAAGATTCTTTTATTGGTGTTTGAGACTTTAGCACCTCAACTTTGATGTATGAAAATACTTATAGTTATTGGTATTGTTTTTATTTCATATTAACTAATTTTTAACATTTCTTGTTAAAATAGTGTTTAAATTAATTTAGTTTTGTGAAATCTAATTAAAACTTATTATATTTACAGGTTACATATGTATATATTTATATTTGATAGAATATTTCAAAATTTTCTTATATTATAAAGTATAATATATGTTACTTGATATATTTGAATATGTAAATTATGTTAAATTAATCAACTTATTCGAGTTAGGTATAGATCAAGTTTATATAAATTAGGCCATAAGTAAGTCGACTTGAATCAGGGTGGAGCTAGAAATTTTTTTTAGGGAGATTAAAATTTAAATTTTTTTTTTATATAAAGTAGAAAATTAGTGACAGTTACAGTAGACTATAATAGAGACATACAATTAGCACTTAAAAAATATAAAATTAACACATTATAATTAACTTATAACAAAAATTAA